>PVHP010038890.1:0-16642 GCA_004024765.1 Zapus hudsonius | reverse complement strand
CCTCTGCCTCTGCCTCTGCCTCTGCCTCTGCCTCTGCCTCTGCCTCTGCCTCATGAATTGCTGGGGTTACAGGTATATGTCACTGCACTTAGAACCTTCAGTATTTCATTGGGACTGTTCAGTTAGTTTTTACTTTTAGGGTTGCTTCTGAAGTCTAGAATTTGTCCAATTCTCCATTCTTTCTGTGATTGGTTTACTGGTTTTTTACTTGCTTTCTGTATTTGACTTTATGTGGTTACTGGGGAAATGAACCTGGGAAGTCAGGCTTTGCATGCTAGTGCCTTTAACCACTGAGCCATCTATCTAGCCCTCTCTTTTCTTTCTGGAATCTTAAGTCTTTGTCTTTAATGTCTTAATATTTTGCAGTGAGATATACCGGTTACTTTTACTTTTTATATGAGCAAACTTGTTTATATTTGGGGCAGTTTTCTTGAATCATTTTACATTTTAATGTTGGATCTGTGTGTCTGTCTCTCCCTTATTGTTTGATATTTTACTTTCTCCAGTATTCTCTAATGCATCTTCTGAAAATTATTTTGGGCCTTTGTCTTTTGTTTATAATTTCTTAGATATTTTCCTATACTTTATCCTCTGATCCTTGTATTGACTGCTTAACTGACTGTTTTAATGCTTCATTGCTTCAGTAATAAGGTTTTGACTGCTTAAGATTAAATTGGTTTAATTTTTAAGAGGTGTATTTACTGCATGCTTTTACATCATAATTGACCTACGTAAATTTGGAGGTTTTTCTTTTTTATAATCAGCTTTGTTGTGGCATAATTTACAAAAAAGTCAGGTTCATGTTGTAATTTGATGAGTTTTGGCAAAAGGACACGGTGATGTAATTATCATTAGGATGAATGATGGTGCTAAGACATTCCCATCGTAGGCTGAGTGGATCAGAGCTAGCAAGCTGGGGTGGCTGTGCACAAGAGCTGTGGCACATGTGGCTGGCACACAGCAGGTACTGCTCCTGTTCCTCCTAGGCTCATTGTTTTCCTCTTCCTCACTTTCAGCATCTGAAAGTTCTGCTGAGGACAGTGAGCAGGAGGAGAGAGGTGCTCAGGATGCCGGAAGCCATGGCAGAGAGGACCCCAAGGTGGACCATTTGACCCACACCAGAAGTGAACTTACTTCAAAGGAGGAACTTAATAGTTCATCTTTGCTAGAAGAAAACAAAGCCCATATAGATTTGGTAATACCAAAACCAGTGTCAAAATCTCCAGAAAGATTGAGAAAAGATATTGAAGGAATATCAGAAGATACTGATTTTGAAGAAGAAGATGAAATCACAAAAAAGAGAAAGGATACAAAGAAGGACACAAGCGATAAATGTCCAAAGCCACAAGTAAAGCGTGGCAAGAGAAGGTACGGTGATACGGAGGAGTGCTCCCAGACTGGGTCACCTGGCAAGAAGGATGAGAGGCCCAAGAGCAAAGAACCACTGTGTGGCCATGACAGCAGCGACAGCTCCTCAGAGGAAGATGAGGAAGAGCCCCCCACAGTCAAGGCGACTCCACCCAAGAAGTACAATGGCCTGGAGGAGAAGAGGAAGTCTTTGCGGACAACAGGTTTCTATTCAGGATTTTCAGAAGTAGCAGAAAAAAGGATAAAGCTTTTAAATAACTCTGACGAAAGACTTCAGAACAGCAGGGCTAAAGATCGTAAAGATGTGTGGTCAAGTATTCAGGGACAGTGGCCCAAGAAAACCCTGAAGGAGCTCTTCTCAGATTCTGACACCGAGGCTGCGGCGTCCCCACCCCACCCTGCTCCAGAGGAGGGCCTGGCCGAGGAGCCTCTGCAGACTGTGGCCGAAGAGGAGACCTGTTCACCCGGGGCCGGGGCCGGGGCTGGGGCCGGGGCCGGGGCCGGGGCCGAGCTCGGGGCCGAGCTCGAGCTTGAGACGCCGCTCCTGGCCAGCATCGCCAGCATGGACAGTAAGCCAATTGAAGACAAAGCTGTAGAGGCCAGTGACAGAAAAGCAGACTTTCCAAGTAGCGGCAGCAACTCTGTGCTCAACACCCCTCCCACGACACCGGAGTCACCTTCGTCGGTCACCGTGACGGAAGCTGGCCAGCAACAGTCTGTCACTGTGTCCGAGCCCGTGGCTCCACACCAGGAAGAGATTCGAAGCATCAAGAGCGAGACTGACAGCACCGTTGAGGTGGACAGTGTTGTGGGCGAGCTCCAGGACCTCCCGTCGGAAGGGACCAGCTCACCGGCAGGCTTGGACGCCAGTGTGAGCTCCAGCAGCAGCGCTCAGCCAGAGCCCGAGCACGCAGAAAAAGGTGAAAAGGCAGCGGGTCTGGTGGCTTCTTTCAGGATTTGCCGTCTTAACATCTCTATGGTCCCATAGTGTCGGTTGTCTGAGATATTTAAGAAGTGTGCTTGTATGAACATGGTTGATGTAGATTCTTAGAAGGTTTTTGGAATAATGATAATGAGTAGCCTTTAAATAAAGCTTTTAATGTCCTTTGACTCACTCATAACATTTCAAGTGGACCAGGACACATGCTAGAAATTGCACTCGGGCCCAAAGCCAAACCTGTTCATGCTCAACAGTGTTTGACTGTATGGTGTGAGCAGCTTAACTATATTTCTGTCACATTGTTTTTACAGTTGTGATGTGCAGTTTCTCACAAACATTTTAATTTCTTGACAGACCTCTCCACCCTTAACCCTGTTATGTAGGGTTTGCAGCAGTCAGCTGTCGAGGCACTGCTTTCCTCAGACAACCATGTCAGACTGATTTGCAAGCCTGACTAACTTGTGTGAGTTTGTAAAGGAATTTAATGTTTACTTCTAAATTGAAGGACTAATGTGTTTAATAAGCTACAGTAAAACTTTTTTGATCTTTTTCAAGTCGGGCATGGTGGTGAGGCAGAGGTAGGTGAGTTCCAGGTCAGTGTGGGCTAGAGTGAGACCCTACCTCAAAAAAAAAAAGAGAATTCAAACTAGTGCTTTCCAGAAGTGTTAGTGCCTTCTGATGGTGCCATAGCTGCGTTTTGCCATCATTCTTACCAGCCACTCACTCCACTTCAGAGAACGCCTTTACTCTATCGAGACAGAGTGCTGGAGGGCTGTATTTCATATGTCATTATGAGAGTTCAGTGTGCTAGTCTGATGGTACATCCTGTAGTCCTCGCACTTGAGATGCTGAGGCAGGAAAAATCCAGAGTTCAAGGCCAGCCTTAGTTACATTGTTAGTTCTCAGTGAAGTGCTACTTAGGGAGAAAGTTTCTCAAAGAAGAAAAAGGTATTGGGCTGGAGAGATGGCCCAGCGGTTCAGGCACTTGTCTCCAGTGCCTAAGGCCCCAGGTTCAAGTCCCCAGTACCCACATATGCCAGACCCACAAGGTAGTGGCCCTGGTGTGCTTGCTCGCTCTCTCCTTAAAAAATAAATAAATAAAATAAGAAGAAAAAGGTATTAAGTAAACAAGTAAAACTATAGTTGCAGTTATTTGGTATTTGTAGAGCTACTATTATTATATAGGTATGTCATGCTATATTTATTGTAGAAAAGAAAGTTATCTTGAAAATGAAAGAGGGGACTGGAGAGTTTTTATGTTAAGATAGACTTAGGAAAAATTATCGTTAAATATTCGATGATCCATTAAAATAGGAAAATAGATAAATCAGGCCTGGTGGTGCATGTCCGTAGTCCTAGTACTGGAGCAGTGGAGGATATTGAGGTCAAGGTCATCCTGGGCTATATAGTGAGGTTGTGATCAGCCTGGGCTATATGAGACACTGTCTCTAAACAAACAGCAACAATACCCATGCAAAATCTTAGAAAGTTCCATACAGTGAATAGCCTCTACTCCATTTTAAACCTAGGAAACCATATTTTGTATTTTGAAAATTGATTTTAACATTGGTAATAGGACCAAGAAACATTTTTGGTAACGTACCTGGCATAATTTTATAATAAAAATAATTCATATAATGTGCTGTAGTCTATGAAATTGAAAACAGATGAAAATTATACATTAATAGTCTCTGGTGGAAAAACAGCTTATTTGGAGTATTCTGAGATACAAAATTAGAAGGACACAGAAGGCAGCAGAGGCCCAGGACCACACGGCTGTGTGTGGTAGTGAGGACAGGGACACATGCAGCACTTGCACTAGGTAGAAGGTGGAATCTTTCTTCAACCACTGTGCTGGTGTGCATGTTCCATAACCAGGACCCTGGGAGCCAAGTGATTTTGGAAATAAGTCACAGAAAGCAAGTGTGAATGTCATTATACTGCCAGGTGCATTGTGCACACCTGTGATCCCAGCTCTTGGGAAGTGGAGGAGTTCTAGGCTATTCTTAGCAACGTGGTGAGTTTAAGGCCAGCCTGGGCTATTTCAACCCCCTCCCCCCATATATTAGTAAAAATTATATGACTTAGTTGGCATTTCAATTTGTAACTGAATCTTAATTTTTTTTGGTGAATCTTAATATTTTGATTTTATTGAATCTTAATAAATTTGAGCTTTATTTTTAGCATATTCCTATTTTTGAGTTACTAGACTCCTAAACCACCAGTATTAGATAAGAACTGTTTGCTGATTTTTCTAAAAAGAATGTTTTTAGTTATTTGCTTTCAAAAAGAAACTCCTGGGCTGGGGAGATTGCCCAGTGGGTAAAGGCACTTGCTCAGAAAGTCTGATGACCTGGGTTCAGTTTCCCAGAACCCACAAAATGGCGCATCTGGAGTTCATTTGCAGTATCAAGAGGCCCTAGTGCATCTATTCCCTCCCTTCCTCCCTCCCTCCCTATAAGTAAAATTAAAAAAAAAAAAAAACCTAAGTTTAAAGGTTACTTGAGCTTCATTCATGACAGTTCATTAAAATATGTGAGAATCTCTCTGATAACTTTAAAATCTCACAAAGGGTGTGTCAGTTTCGAGTTGTTTTCTTCTGTGCGGAGTGTCTGTACTTCATGCTCCTGTGCTGGGATGTAGTTCAGTGGCAGAGTGCTTGCCTAGCATGTTTGAGGCCTAGGTTCATCCCCCAATACTGCCGCTCCACCCCTCAAGATGAGATTCCATTTTGTTTCACTTAATTTCTTTCCCATCTTAGCCTGTACAGGTCAGAAAAGAGTGAAAGATGCTCAGGGAGGAGGAAGTTCATCAAAAAAGCAGAAAAGAAGCCATAAAGCCACAGTGGTGAATAACAAAAAGAAGGGGAAAGGCAGTAAGTATGAAACCTATCTCTAATTTTTAAGATACACTTTTTCCCCCATTAAGAAAAGGGTATTTGCACTATGAGATAGTTATTCATTTTGATGTTGTCTGTACAAAATCATACAAGTTACACAGGCTGGATGTAGTGGCAGCATGCCTATAATCCCAGCCCCTGGGAGGTGGAGGCAGGGGGTCCAGGGGCTTAAGGTCAGCCTGGGCTACATGAAAGCTTGTCTTATAAAACAAAAAGTAAAGAGCAAACCACACTGGTGTTTTTGATTCTCTGGCAGACTGGAGGATTGAGTGTGTTGATAGGATCACTGGTGAAGGGCCAGCCAATCCTTCATGGCATCAAGACCTTCATTTTCCCTATTTTCATTATTTCTACATATGTTGGAGAGTGCTTTAACTAAGTGATATTTTTGATAAATGAAATTGATAGTGATTCTTTAAGACAAGTAGTTTAAGAGACACAATTCCTGCTGGTTACGGTGGCCCACAACTTTAATCACAGCACTCAGGAGGCAGAGGTAGAATTACTGTAAGTTTGAGGCCACCTTGAGACTACATAGTGAGTTCCAGGTCAGCCTGGACTAGAGGGAGACCCTACCTTGAAAAAAAAAAGAGATACAATTCTAGTCTGGCCCTGTGACTTGAGAGTGAGCAGCTCTTCTGCTGTGTGTGCTCTGTCTATAGACCTGAGCCCTGCGTGTTCATCAGCCCACAGGACTATGAGGCTGCTTCTCCTGAGGGCTGTGCATTTGATCTTTTTAAACAAAGTAAGAAGTAGAAAATATGTAAAGATTTTTTTTCAGGTGCCCCACACAGCCCTGCTGCTCTTCCAGGAGATTGCTGTCTTCTCCACTGCCTGACCTTTGCCAGCAGCTGGCTTGGCTGCACTGCAGTGCAGAAAAGGGTCATTTGACCGCTTCCGACTTCCAGGCGGTGAATATGGTGTCCTTGGGGCCCTGGGAGGCTGTGCTCTGCCAGGCCATGATAGGCAGGCTGTGTAGACCATTGCACTGAATGGGGCCAAGCCTTTGGGTGGCTTAGTTAGCAGTTGCTTGGGCTTCAGAGAGGCAGTGGGGACTGGCAAGAATGTGTGTAAGATGAGTGTAAAGGAGTGTTGGATTTTATTTATCCTCTGAATTATGCATTATACCCTGAGGAACAGGTTTTGTTTAAGAAGAATTAGTGAATATCTGCCAAGTAGACTATCAGTTACTTGGTACAACTTACAGAACATCTAAATTGTTTTCTTTTTATGCTGTAATGCTTTTGTTTCTAATACAAAGACCGTTGAAATGGTCTCTCCTAGGAGGGCTCATCCTCAAAGAATCAGTTGGTAGATCTGGAGATGCAGTAGTTGATTGTACCCCCATTTTAACTGTTGGACTTGTGCATTGTCAATCAGAATATGTCAGCCAATCTATGATAATTACTTAGTAGAGTGGAACAGCTGATGGACTCTAACATGATGCTTTATATCCAGAAAGAGGTAATTTCTAGCAGTACAGATCCTCTCTTCATGTGGTAAGCAGTCAAGGCTGAGTATGTTCATTTTAGTACTGTAGCTTAGTAATTCAACATAGTTGAATTTCATTTACTTTTCCATGTGTGTAGGACGTGTGTGTGGTGTGCATGTGTGTGTGTATAGGTGTGTAGGTGCGTATGGAAGAACATCTTCCCCTTCCTCTCTACTTTATTTACTGATGCAGGATCCCTCACTTGAACTCAGGGATCATCTTTAACCCTGGGATCCCATCTCTGCCTCCTGAGCTGTGGGACTCCAGATTCCCCATGCCTACTGGCATTGATATGGTGCTGGGGATCTGAACTCCTGTCCTCATGCTTCATGACAAGCACTTTATCCCCTGGACCATCTCCCTTGCCCCAAACTTCTGAATTCTTTATAAATTGAATATGGTTATCACAGAGAGACTGATGGTTTGTTTTAGTCAATAGTTAAATGTAGCAGTTATCTTCTATTATTATACATGCCAGTTTTGTTTTTCTTCAGTAATTCTTTTGGTTTTTTTGAGGTAGGGTCTAGCTCAGGCTGACCTGGAATTCACTATGTAGTTTCTGGGTGGCCTCAAACTCATGACAGTCCTCACACCTCTGCATCCCAGGTGCTGGGATTAAAGGCATGCAGAGAGGTGGTTCAGCCATTAAGGCACTAGCCTGCAGAGCCTAAAGACCCAAGTTTGATTCCCCAGTACCCATGTAATGCCAGATGTTCAAAGTGGCACATGCATCTGTAGTTCATTTGCAGTGGCTAGTGGCCCTGGTGTGCCTATTCTCTTATCCCCCCCCTTGCAGATAAATAAAAGTATTTTTTTAAGTATGTGCCACTACACCCAGCAGGAATTCTTTTAATTAATTAATCGTACATGTTTGTGTATGTGTGTCACTGTGCACATGTGGAGGTCAGAGAACAACTCCAAGATATGTGTTCCACTATCTTTTAGTCAGGGTCTCCAAGAACTGCCAGACTGCAAAGGAATGTCAGACTAGCTGACGTGTGATTTTTGGAATGTCCTGGTTCTATCTCCCATTGTTGTAGGCATGTTGGTATCCCAGATGTATCTGGCCTTACTTGGGTACTTGGGAATTGAACTCAGACAGGCAGACTTTGCAAGGAAGTACCTTATTGACGATGATACTGTATTGCTTGTGGCCAGAGGAATTGGGAAGTGTTACATGTGTATAACCTGTAATATTTAAATGAAGAAGTTTCTACAGTGAGTCTTTTTTTTTTTTTTGGTTTTTCGAGGTAGGGTCTCGCTCTAGTCCAGGCTGACCTGGAATTCACTCTGTAGTCTCAGGGTGGCCTTGAACTCACGGCGATCCTCCTATCTCTGCCTCCCGAATGCTGGGATTAAAGGCGTGCGCCACCACGCCCGGCTACAGTGAGTCATTTTGAGAGATACTATATTCTAATAGAATGAAGAACCATTCGGCTTATCACTATATTTGACTCTCTAGTAGAATCATACTAGAGTATGATTTTAAAAATATATTGGCAGTTCAGGTGAGAAGAGGTTTCTTGTTTGTTTCCTTGGCTAAGATACTTCTGCATTTGTATCTTAATTTTCTAGGTTTATCTTTGTATTGTATTATTACTATTTTTTAAGTGCTAGGGACCAAATTCAGAGTTTTGTGCTCGGTAGGCAACTGTTCTATCACTGAGCTAAATCCAGTTCCAGTTTTCTGTATTTTATAAGTAGGTTGTATACAATAGTGGTACAGTCAAGGAGGGAATTTTAAATCAGTACAAATTTGTGGTTAGCTGTTGTGTACATTAACACTTTTCCTGTTCTTTCAGCAAACAGTAGCGATAGCGAGGAACTTTCAGCTGGTGAAAGTGTGACAAAGACTCAGCCAGTCAAGTCAGTCTCCACTGGAATGAAGCCCCACACTACCAAATCTCCAGCAAAGTGTGGGAAGAATGGGGACAAGGACCCTGACCTCAAGGAGCCCAGGGGCCGACTGCCCAGAGTGTACAAGTGGAGTTTTCAGATGTGTAAGTGATCCACCAGTGCAGGCCACTGAAGAAGAGTCCTTACTGAGCCCAGGGTGGCTGCACTGGTTCTTATCATGTAGCTCAGGCTGGCCTTCAACTTGAGGCAATCTTCCTGCCTTAGCCTTCTTCGTGCTGGAATTACAGACAAGTGCCACCAAGCCTGGATAATTTTTAAATGACACACTGTGGTAATATCATATATGACTTGAAATTTGAGCATAGCTGGTGTAGTTGCAAATGCCTATAATCCCAGCAGCGAGGAGGCAAAAAGAGACCTGAGGCCAGTCTGCACTTCTACCAAGATCCTGTCTCACCAACCTTTTATCATACTTTACCTTTCTTGAGCTTAGTCTATAACCATACTCTGTATTTTCTCTTTTTTTGTATTAACTTAAAAATACACACACACATTAATGCAAGTTTCAAATTGACAGCGGACCTGGAAAACATGACAAGTGCTGAACGCATCACTATTCTTCAAGAAAAACTACAAGAAATCAGAAAGCATTATTTGTCATTAAAATCTGAAGTAGCTTCCATCGACCGGAGGAGAAAGCGTTTAAAGAAGAAAGAGAGAGAAAGTAAGCATTTCTTCCTTCAACTTAAACAGCTCATTGCTGTAGTTCATGTGACACTTGTCTGTAACTCTGCCAGCCTCATTTTCCTCATCTATAAAGTAAGAAAGATACTCTGAAATTGTATTTGATGCCATGGATTTCTCAATTTCTTTCAAAGTTGAACAATGTTGAGGGATGCTATGGTATTGAGTGGGTGGGTTACTTTATTTTAAAAACTATTTTTTAAGTCAGGTGTGGTGGTGCACACCTTTAATCCCAGCTCTTGGCTTCTGAGGTAAGAGGATTGCCAAGAGTTTGAGGCCAGGCTAGAGTGAAATCCCGCCTCAAGAAAAAAGGAAAAGAAAAAAAAATTCCACATACAAACAAAACTTTTTTTTTTTTTTTTGGCTTTGTTTTTCAAGGTAGGGTCTCACTGTAGCCCAGGTTGACCTGGAATTCACTAGTCTCAGAGTGGCCTGGAACTCATGGTGATTGATCCTCCTACCTCTGCTTCCCAGTTGCTGGGATTAAAGGTGTGGGCCACTACACCCAGCTTCAAAACTTATTTTTGACAGATAATTTGTACATCTTTAATGGGGACAGTGACATGTCAGTACATTCATAGTTTGTGTAATGATTAGGATGATTATCCATCATCTCAAATATTTCCTGTTTCTTATACTTATACTTATAATCCCATATTCTGATTTCTTTGATTTATATCTGGTACAAGATTGTTGAGCAGTATGATCACCCTTCAGTGTAATAGTCCATCCCCATATGGCTGTGGTGCTGTAAGCATTAACTAGTCTCTTTCCAGGCCTTTCTCTCCTCTGCCTTCCTGAGCCTCTGGTAACCACTGTCCTGTCTACTTATTTGGGGTAGTGTCAGTTTTTGAGGACCCTCTGTGGTGTTTTCCATAGAGGTACTTGTTGACATTCCTGCCAGTGTGTGAGGTGTATATCAGCTCCTTATTTTCACAGGTTTGATTACTCTAGATTACATGTGGTGCAGACTTTAAATGACAGGAAGGAGTGAGATAGCTGAAATCTGTGGAGAGAGTTTTCTTTTGCTTGTCTACGATATACCAGAGTGGATGACCTAAAAATACAGATTTGTTTTCTCATGGTGGTTTGTTTTGTTTTGTCCTGCTAGCTTACTGCCATTGCCGCCTTGGTCAGCCCACACACAGCTGCTGTGTTTTTATAAGAACATCAGTTGTATCATATTAGAGCCCTACAATTATGACCTTATTTCCTAGTGGCAATGAGGGTTACATTGTAGAATTTGGGTGTATGCAATTCAGTTCATAACAAAGCACTAGGCAGAGAGAACAGCAAGTATCCTTAGCTAAGACAGGATTTCTCAAGTGTAACACTGTTTCTCAAGTGTAACACTGGGTTGTGTGGTGTTTAGTCGTGCCCAAACCACCCCCACTAGATGCCAGTGGAATGCCCCAGTTCTGACATCCTCAGTTATCTCCACTCATGTGGGGTGAGGGAGGCCGATTGATTCCAAATTAGGAAGCACTTCTCTAAGGTGAGAATGCACTTGATCCCTTTGAAGACCGGAATGGAAGTGCTGTGGCCTGGTGTGGCAGGTCAGCAGGATGCAAATGATGTGGGCATGCGGGACCCTGATTTCATTCTGAATGAAGAAAGGGGGAGCTGTGAGGTGCGTGTGGAAAATGGCATGATCTACTTTCAAGGATCTCAGTCTTCTGGGTGGAAAGTGGATCCTGTGGGGCAGTGGTGAGAACGGCATGGATGGGAACCAGGTTCATGGTTCAGACAGTGGCGCACAATGACTTGGACCAGGATGGACTTAATTCTGAAGTAGCAGCAGTTTCAGTGGTGTGGATGTGGTCAGAGCAAGAGGGGACTGAGGATGTTGATGTCCAGGTTTGGGGAGTGAAACAACTGGACACACGAACCTTTTGAAATACTGTTTTTAAAAACCGAGGCATGGGTTGGGAAACATAACAGATCCCAGTGTTTGGTTTCAGGTGGTTAAGTTCTAAGATGCTGACCAGGCCTGCAGTGAACAGGTCAAGTGGCGTGTGGATTTGTAATCAGAGGAAGAATCAGCTGAGCTGGAGAGACACTGTCCAGATGGTTGGAAGTTCAGTAGCACAGTATTACTGACTTGAGGGGACAGAAATGTGAGTAGGAAAGGAAGGAGAGGAAAACTGGGGCAGGCAAGCTTGTAGAAAGAAGCAGGGTTAAGGGAGGAGAAGCAGAATCAGCAGAGACTTGAGAAGGGGCAGGCCTTCTGCTGAATGACGAGGGAAGAGGAAAGCTAGGAGGAGATGACCATAGGCAGGACTGATGCAAATTTGAGGACACCCATGGCTAGGGAGCAAGACCCTGTCTACAAAACAGAGCAAAACCAAATGCTCTGGGGAGGCACCTCATCTGAACCGCCTCCCAGCCATAGCCTCTCATTCTTAGCAGTATCGGAATTCACAAGGAAACGAGTGGTAGAAAGATGGAGGAAGTAGGGAGACTTGACTGTGATTCTTAATTTGTATGTCTCTTGGTTTGGGCATACACTCTCCCCCTTTTTCTTTTGGCAGAGCTGGGGTTGGAACCCAGGGCCTTGCAAATGCTGGGCACTTGCTGTAGCCCAGTGCAGTTCTCCTTCTGGGTCATGAAGGAGTCTTTGTAGACAGGTGCTCTCTAGCTCTTTCCTCTCTATATTGGGGCTGCTCTTGAAGGTAAGTTTGAGACCTGGTGACCAGCACTTGGCTTCTTCTGTGCTAACCTCCTGCTCGCCCCTCATCCCCAGGTGCTGCTACGTCGTCCTCTTCCTCTTCACCTTCGTCCAGCTCCATAACAGCTGCTGTGATGCTAACGTTAGCAGAACCATCCATGTCCAGCGCCTCACAGAATGGGATGTCGGTTGAGTGCAGGTGACAGCAGGACTGGCGAGAGCACTTTGCACTTGATGGCTGTTGAGGGCCACATCTTTTGTATACTGCACAGTGGCACAAAAAAAATCAGACAAGCACTATTTTATATTTAAAAATTGTTTCTTGACAAGCTGACTTGGCACTTAAGTGCACTTTTTTATGAAGAAAAAGTACAATGAACTGCTTTTCCTCAAGCAATAATTGTTTCCAACTTGTCTGGGAAATTGCGTGTCTGGTAACTTGAAGGCCTTCCACTGTGGCAAATGGAGGCTTTTCACTGCCTGTAGAGACAATACAGTAAGCAGAGAGAGGGGGCAGAACATGTCAAGATAACTTACTGTATATGTATTCCCTCGTATTTTGTTAAAGCTGGAACATTTGATATTTTTCCATTTATTTATGAAAAAATATGAACCTATTTTCATTTGTACAAGCTGATTGTTTTTTAAAGCCAGTCACCTTAGGGTGGCTTAATTGTATAAGTCAAGCACATGTAATAAATTCAAAACCTGCAGTTAACAGGATATTAGACCTCAATCCTGGTAACCAAATACTAAAGATTCTCTTAATGAAAAAAGACTGCACATGTTTACAGGTTTGAATTAGGCTAAAAGGTCTTCAAGGGGCTTTTCATGCCCCTTCAATTGGAAAGGAACTACTGTACTCTGCCATTTTTCTATAAATCAGTATTTTTTTTTAATTTTGATATAATGCATTGTGTGAAAAGAAAACGGCTAATAAACTGTATTAAATCTTAAACAATGTATAAAGATTGTACTTTAGCCAGTTCAAAATGTATATTTATTCATAATGAATTATAACAGTTATATTTTTGTGTTTTCTTGTATATGTTTCTTTTCCCTTAAATACAGATAATTCATTTGTATTGCTTATTTTATTATGAGCTTACAACAAAAAAAACTTCAGGAACAAGCTGTTAGAATTGTTCAAGGTTGTTTATACGAGCTCTCTCACAAAGATGGGTATTATTTTAAATATAAATAGGTAATTGGGATAGTAGGCCTATCGAACTCAAAATGCCTTGTATAAAACCCAAAATGAACACAAAGTTTTCCACTTGTATTGATTTTATGTTGTTATGATTCCGATCTGTTCTGTTCGGCACTTGTATTTAATTCTTCACCTTTGTATGACGTTTGTATATTGCGGATGTGTTCATTGAAGCTATTTAATACCTGGCACTGTTAATACACAGTACTTTATTGTACAGACTGTTTTCAATTGTAGTTCTGTGTGCTTTTTTTGAATGGGGCTGGCATGTTTCGTTTTCTGGAAGTACAACGTGAGACTCTGGAGCGCTTTGTTGTAGATGCCAGTGTGTCAGAACCCCCAGTCCTTCACGTTCAACTTCCCTTCGAGAAGCATCTCCAGTCTTGTAGTGTGTGCTTATGGTAATTTTGTTGAAAATGGTTTCCAGTTATTCAGATTTGTACAGGACTGTAAAGATTTGTTGACAGCAAAATGTTGAAGAAAAAGCTTATAAACTATAAAGTATATATTAGGATCTGCAAACATGAAGAATTATGTAATATATTGTACAAATGTAAGCAAAGGCTCTGAAATAAAATGCCATAGTTTGTGAATCCTTGATTCTGTTTCTAAAAGAATAAGTAATTTTAGCTCACAAGAAGTTAAAATGATACCTTAAAAAGGATGTGTTCTGCCTTTAAAAATTGAAAGATTATTACCCAAGACTGGGGTAGAGCTCAGAGATGCAGCACAGGCCCAGCATGCACAAGGCTCTGCTTTCAGTTCCCACTTCCAGAAAAAGTATATTAACCAGATAAATGACTTTCTAAGACATATATATATATATATTCAATATATATATATTGAATCCAAATGTAAATTTTTTAAATTTTTGTGTGTGCATGCCACAGCATATTTGTGAAGGTCTGAGGACACCCTTGGGTGTCTGTCCTCTCCTCCTGCCTGAGACAGGATGCCCCTTGTTAGTGCTGCATCCCATGCATTCTCCTGGCCTCTGCCCATTGCTCTGGGTGTGTTGGTCTCATGGATGCATGTGCCTGCCACTTAGTGTCTGGCTGGGTGCTGGGGAATTGAACTTGGGCTAGCAGGCTTGTAAGCACTTTAATGGCTGAGCCATCTCCCAGCCCCCTGAATGTAAATATTTTTTGTTAGAACTTGGAAACTTGTTCTAGGAAGGGGGACTCCTTTAAAATGATTTCTTTTCTCCAGGTGTGGGTCATACCTCCAGACCCAGCCCTAGAACACTGAAGCAGGAAGATGGATATGGGTTTGAGGCCAGCCTGGGCTACACTTTGAAACTTGCTATGTTGCCCAGCCGGGCTCAGCCTCCCAAGTGCTGGGATGACAGGTCTGTGCCTCCACTTGTTACTTTATTTTTTTCTTTAATTCTTCCGTCTGTTACCAGCAGTGTTTCTTTGAATTTGATGACAGCCTTGTGATTCCTCTCTGAGTGCTGCTTGCTGCTACTATTAGGCTCCGCTGGGTGTGGTTAGAACAGTTAGTGCTCAATTTGAGATGTTGCTGGTGAATTTTTTAAAAAGTATTTTTAATTATTTGCCAGCAGAAAGAAGAGATTCAGAGACTGGGCATACCAAAGCCTCCAGCCGCCACAAAGGTTCAGGTGCATGTGTCACTTTGTGCGTATGGCTTTACATGGCTACTGGGGAATTGAACCCACATTGTTAGGCTTTGCAGGCAGGTGCCTTAACAGCTGAACCATCTTTCCAGCCCATAGTTATTGTTTTTTTGTTTGTTTGCTTGCTTGCTTGGAGGTAGGCTCTTGCTCTGTCTAGCCCAGGCTGTCCTGAAATTCACTGTAGTCTCAGGGTGGTCTCTAATTTGCAGCAATCCTACCTCTGTCTCCCAAGTGCTAGGATTAAAAGGATCTGCCGCCATGCTTGGTGCCATAGTGATTTTGATATGAATCTGGGGTTGAGAGTCAAAATGCTTGCCATGCAAAGTAAGTACTGAGGAATGAGGCTGAAGTCAGGTTTATAACTGCTTGCAGACAGCTTCAGGAGCCAGTCTACACTGTGTGTCAGTCACTACAGTCGAGGTTGGACCTCATGTCAAGTGTAGCTTGAGAGGAAGAGATGGAAGGGTTGAAACACTGGGGTTGGCTACTGGAGTCAGCTCAGGAGAGGGAAGTGTGACCCCCGAGCTCATCCGACAGGTGAAAAGACCAGAACCTTTACAAAGGTTCTGGCTGCTTGCCTCTTCACTGAAGCTCACAACCCAGCTTTAAGGCATGCTGAGGGGGTCACAGGACAACGTGGAGTCCCTCCAGGATTGGCCAGCATTCAACAAGTGCTCCAGGACAGCATGTCCCTGCCTCTTGAGCCTCCCTGCTGCAGCTTCGCAGTCTCTCTTCTCTGCTCAGTCAGGACAGGGGACCTCCACTCTATGAACTTGGCTAACACCTTGGGACAGGAGGAAGGCATATGCGTGTGTCAGCTTACCCAAGGAAGAAAGGCCAAGGTGGGGAGCTCAGCCTGGACCAGGAGGAGGGTCTTGTTTGTGTTTCCTGGAAACCATCATGCCTTTACTGTCAGTGACACGTGCAGACACATTTATGGGTTAGGGTAAAAATGGCGGGAGTGGGGAGGTTTGTGTTTCTTTGCAAATAGTAATTTTCATAAGAGGATGGCATCTGGGGTGGTCCCTGCAGGATGGGTACCCTGCTGGAGAAGAGGGCATTTGAGGCAAGAAAGACAAGATCGCTGAAAGGAAGCAAGGGTGTGGGGGGCTCAGGTCTCCCCTCTTTTCTCACTGTAGCCCAGACTTCGGGCCATCCAGCCTAGCCCCGAAACACTGTGGCGGGACACCGGATTCTGAGTGCCAAGTCACTCCGGGAAAGAGCAGGGCAGCTTTGAAGCCTCACCACCGAGATGGGCTTGAGCTTTTAGAAGTCAGACTTCAGAGAAGCCCCTAGGAAAACAGTAATGATTCCGGAGCGCGCACTTCCCGCCAGGACCCCCGCCCCGAGCCTGGGGGTTCTTTCTGAGAGTCCATCCTCCCTGTTGGTTCCAGGCCGGCCACCAGAGGGCGCCGCGCTCGCGCCTCCCAGCGGGGCGGGGCCGGAAGGGGCGGGGCCCCGGGCGGAAGTCCAGCACGGAAGCGCGGTTGCGCGCCTCAGCGTGCTCTGGGGACGAGGATGGGGCGGAAGAGGACGAGCGCGGAGCCGGGGTGAGGGTCGCGCGTGGGTATGGGGCGAGGGCGGCGTGTCCGAGGCGCGCGGCGTGGCTGAGGCGGGCGGCGTGCCTTTGCAGGGACGGCGGCGAGGGCGGCGCCGACTACCAGGTGGGGCAGGTCGCTGACAGCCTGCTGCGCGGACGGCGCCCGCCGGGGGGCGCCACCGGCCGGCTAGCCGGCCTCTTCTGCGCAGCCGCGCCGCGGGCCGGACCGCTCTTCGTGCCTGCGCCTCCGGTGAGTGCCCCTCCCTGCCTCCCCCCCCCCCCCCCCCC
>PVHP010038888.1:0-16659 GCA_004024765.1 Zapus hudsonius | reverse complement strand
TGAAATGGTCCCTGGGGCCTGGGAGAGGGCTCAACGAATAAAGGCTCTTGCTTGTAAAGCCTGCCAAGCACCCATCTAAAGCCAGATTGAAAATGTAGCACATGTGTCTGATATTTATTTGCAGCGTCAAGAGAACCTGGTGTGTCCATGCACGCAAACACACACACACACACACACACACACACACACACACACACACGCGCGCGCGCAGAGCATGCACACACGTGTGTATAAATTAATTAATCCAAAAAAGAAAGGGCACCTGTTTACTGATAGAGGTGTGATCTTCAGAAATCATTTCATGTTTCATTTATTCCTCTGGAAAACATACCTTGAGTAGGAGTTCTATCCTACTGCATTATTTATACACTGGAGAAAGGAAACAGATTATGGATGGTGGAATTCCCTCATGGAGTTCACCATCCAACTCTTCCATGTTTTTTATATTGTATTTTCATCATTTAGACATTACTGAGTATTACTATCATAGCGTTTCTTTTTATTAATGAGGATAAAAGACATGCTGTCCAAAGAATTTACAAAGTGTGGCAGCTAGCTTCCCATGCTTCTGGTTATCGTGCTTACACATGCTACTCTTCGAGTTTATTTTTCTTTGACACAATCTAATGGAATCTTGGAGAAAATAAAAGCAATCTGCCAAGTCAAGGAAATAAGAGGCCGGTGGGAGGTCATCAATGCATTTGCATATGGGGTGCTATGTCTTTTTCACCTGGTTGTAAGTTTCTTGGAGAGGAGCCCAGTGAGTGTACTGTCCAATTCTGAGATGACTTTCTGAAGAAGAACAAGGGAAACGCAGAAATGAGAAAGGGCAATTTATGGATGTCAGGAATATTCTGATCATGACATTTGGTGGGTCCTGGGGGTATGACAGAAGTTTAGAAAGAGGGAAGAAAAAAAAACCATGGACTCGGGTCATTATTATTCTTGGCCTTAGGGGAAAGAGTGTGATTTTAGAAACAGGTTTGGTGGGGCTGGAGAGATATGTCAGCTGTTAATGCACTTGCCTGCAAAGCCTAAAGTCCCAGGTTTGATTCCCCAGCACCAAGTAAAGCCAGATGCACAAGGTGGCACATGCATCTGGAGTTCCTTTGCAGTGCAAGAGACCCTGATGTGCCCATTTTCTTTCTATCGGCCTCTCTCTCTCTCTCTCTCTCTCTCTCTCTCTCTCTCTCTCTCTCTCTCTCTCTCAAGTAAAATATTAAAAAAGAAAATGGTTTGGTAATCCTAATCCTGTATTTCTATATAATATTGCACAAATTAAATAAATAATCTGATAAGCTCCTCCTTTTCAAAGTGAGAATAATGATCCCTGCATCGCAGTGAGGATTAGACTTTATGTGCTCTAAATATGCAGCATATTATACAAGTAGCATTAAATAAGGGCACAGATTCTCATTTTTATGATTTGAGCAAAGGTACCATCATTTTATATCACCCAATTTTAAGTTAACCCAGTACAGTCACAAAGCAAATTATACAACCCAGCTTTTTCTAAAAAAAAAAAAATATTGTCCAAAATTAGATACATTATATGAGCAAATGTGTTGGTATTCCCATTTCCCTCCTCCCTGTCCCCAATCCCCTGGGTATCCTCCTCGGTGGGCATACTGTATCAATCCATGTGGTAAGGAGGCAGCCGGATTACCCCCACTTTCTGTGTTGTAGCTGAGGGGTGGCGTAATGTCTCTGGGTCATCTCTCCCACCATGGCTCTTACAAAAACCCAGCTTTTTAATACCCTGGTTCTCTACAAATTCTTCCTTATGTTAAACAACCTTATACTGGAAAAGATGTGTAGCTTGGAAGAATTATCTCACAACATCTACTAAAAATACTGTAAAAATTATTAATTTTTTACAAATATTAAAATTATATAAAATGTATTTCCCAACCGAATCCAGATAAAAATAAAAGTTGACATGAAAAGTCAAGAAATTCATCAAGTAGAAATTATAAATCATGCTCTTAAATAACCAATGTGCTGATGAAGAAATCACAAAGGTTAATAGGAGATATGATGTGTGAAAGAAAGGGAATGCACAAAACACAAAAATACAGGATGCCACACCAAAACTTCAGTGGAAATGACAGCAGCAAGCGCACACCCTAGTGAATGACCAGTCTCCTTCCTGAAGATCTGAGTAAGCAAACTAAAGCGAGTGGAAGAAAGGAAAAAATATAATACTATTAGAATGGAAATTGGTGAAATAAATAATACGTAGTCAATAGAGAAAAATCAACAAAATGAAAAGCCAGTTCTCTGAAAACTTAACAACTGATTTATAGTGAGAAACACTAAGAACAATCAGATTACGAACATCATAGATGAAGGGTCTGGAGCCAGATGCTAACACATACCAGGTGTCTCAGCACTCTGGAAGCTGAGGAAAAAGAACAGTGAGTCTGAGGCCAGCCTGGGTGACACAGAGACTCCCCCCCCCCAAAAAAAAAAGAAAAAATTATAATAATAGAATAAAAGGTTCAATTCTTTCTTTCTAACTTTACAGAATTAAAAAGGATTATCAGAGACTACAGCAAACACTTCTATGCTGATAAGGTAGATAAAGGAAACACAGCAAATTCTTTGACTAATGTAACCATATAAGCTGACTCATAAGGACAGGATGCATAGCGCTGTAAGACGAAAACAATCTTCAAACTATGCATGGAGAAAACCTGGGGCTCGATGGCTTGTCTAGTGAGTTCTATTTAAGAATTTAAATGTCATTAATATTTAAGGATTGTCATTAATATTGAAGCACAAACTCTTCCAGAAAAGAGAAAAGCACACGTCCCAAATCATCCTGTAATAAGGCAGTATCATAAAATGCCAAGATATATAAAGGAAGGGAGAGAGGAGGAGGGAGGGATCAGAGAGAAGGCCAAAGAAAGAAAAAAGAAATCTACAGGTCCAAATAGGTTAAGTATAGGCATAACCATCTTTTAAAAATACTAGCCAATCTGATGTTATTATTCTGAATCCTAGGCCTAGGGGGATTTATTCTAGGAATTGAGTTTTGTTTAACATGTGAAACTCAATTTACGGAAATTATTAGCCAAAACCCTATGCTCATCTGACTAGAGATAGAAGTACTGGATAATGTCAATCTGAATGGCTTCATAGTAAATCCAGTCACTCAAGTAAAAATGAAGACAGTTCCACACGTTGATAAAGGCTATGGAAGGAAAAACAGGTAATATTACATACATTTGCAAATTACAAAATATTACATATAGCACATCACAAAGAATTCACCAAGATGAGATTAATGCCGACATGGGAATTAATCAACATGCAGAATACAAGGTGCACATGGACAAATCAATCGTATTTCTATATATTTGCTATCTAAATATAAAGTTAAGAAATTAATGCAAAATTAAGAGGCTGTCTATTATATTGGCAAAAGCATCACAATAAAATACTTTCAAATAGAATAAAAACAAATACAAGACTTGTGAATGGATAATTTAACTCATTGCCAAAATGTTTAAAAATATCTAAGTAAATAAAAAGGTGCCCTTTGATCTTGGGCCAGAAGAAAATATTATTTTAGTTAATATGATTTCATTGGAAGAAATAAAATATTTTATGTGTTTGCTTTGTGTGTGTGTGTGTGTGTGTGTGTGTGTGTGTGTGTGTGTGTGTGTGTGTGTGTTTGTGTGTGTGTGTGGACACATGACTTGGTGTGCATGTATGTGGAGACCTGAAGTTGATATGAGTTATGTTCCTCAACTACAGGGCTTCTCTCTGGAACACAGAGCACGATGCTTCACAGTCTAGCTAGCTGCCTCACCCCAGGCTTCCCATCTCTGCCTCCCAAGTGCTGGGATTACAGGAGGGCTTCCAAGTCTACCGGGCATTCATATCCGTGCCAGGAATCCAAACTCAGTTCTTCATGCTTGCAAAGCAAGCACTTCACCAACTGAGCGTCTCCATAATTCCAGAGAAAATATTTGAATGTAGGGGCTTCAGAGATGGCTCAGTGATGAAGCACTTGATGAACAAGCATAAGTACCACTGGAGTTCAGAACCCCAGCACCCACAGAGAAATTCAGATGCTGTGGCAGACGTTTGTAATCCCAGTCATGCCTATGGGTTACAAGAAAGGTACCATCTGAACTAGACACACACACACACATACACACAGACATACACATACACACTCACACACACACGCACACGCACACACACCAAAACTTAAAGAAGTAAATAAAATTTTAATGTCGCTGACAAGACAATTATATTTAGAATGCATAAAGAACTTTCATATCTTAGTAATGCAAATATTAATAATAAAAATATTTAAATGGACAAGCAGTATGAATAGGCATTTTGTGCTAGTATAATCATGATTCTCCAGAGATGTGCAAGTGGAACTTTAATTAGTGACACTGGAAATCCACGAATATAGCCACAATAAGAAATCATAGCTAATTACAAGTGTCACCTGGGATCAGGAGAAATCACTGCTTTTATGAATTGTTTATAGAACTTTAAATGGTTCAGCCCCTGTGGCAAATATCCTGGAAGTGTCTGAAGTTGAACCTAGAGCAATCATATGAGCAACAACCTTACCCCTAAGTGTATATATATATTTCCTCTTGGGGATATATATATGCATATATATATGCATATATATATATCCCCAAGAGGAAAAATATGTTTAGGTAAATTTTTAATCAATATTTTTATTGTCCAAAATATTACATTGGTATCCCCAATTCCCTCCTCCCTGTCCCCAGTCCACTGGGTATCCTCCTCGGTGGGCATACTGTATCATTTCATGGGGTAGGAGGTTATGGATAGCACAAGAGGCAGCCAGGTTCCGCCCCCCCCCTTTGTGTGTTGTTACTGAGGGGGGCCATGTCTCTGGATATTCTCCCCCACCATGGCTCTTACAATCTTTCTGCCCCCTCTTCCGCTCAGTTCCCTGAGTCATGGTGGGTGAGTATTAAGGCTGCTTTATTGTTGAGATCTTTATGGCCTCTGTACTTCTGCTTTAAGTTGTGTTGGAAATCATTGATGCCTTTCACACTGACTTATCATGGGTTGACTGATTAGCTGTGGTTATAGGTCTCTTGCTATCCAGTGAATGTTCATAGAAACACTCCGTAATAAAGGAAAAATAACCCATATACCCATCATGTGGTAAATGGATAAATAAATGTGATGTACTTGTACAAAGGAGTGTTATTAAGCAATAAAAATAATGAATTATGATGCATGCCAAAATGTGAATGAACCTTGAAAATATTGTGATGAATGAGAAAAGGCAGACACAAAAGGCCACAAATTATGACTCCACTTACATTAAATGTCCAGAATGGGAAGAGCTGCTGAGACAGGATTAATGGATCCTTCCATTTGGAGGGAATGGAAGGACTGGGGAGTGGTGATTTGAAGAGTGTGTGATGTCTTTTGGGAGTGAAGAAAATGTTCTCAAATTGTAATGATTGCACACAATTCTAAATATACGAAAACATTATGTGCATACTTTGGGTGAGTTATATAGTATACACATTAAACCTCAAGAAACCTCACATAAAAATAAACCCATATATACTTCTTGAAATTTTGGTTGTTTATATTAGTGAATCACTTACATATGTTCTCATAAATTGGGTAGAAGTGGATACTTTTTGTGAGATTTTCTAAAAGTTCACCAATGTTTATGGTAACTCCATGCCATGAAATATGACACTGACACTTTTTTAAATATTTATTTATTTGAAAGGGGAGAGAGAGAGAGAGAGAGAGAGAGAGAGAGAGAGAGAGAGAGAGAGAGAGAGAAAGAGAGAGAGAGAATGGGCATGCCAGGGCCTTTAGTTGCTGTAAAGGAATTTCAGATATATGTACCACTCTGTGCATCTGGCTTTATGTTGGTACTTTGGAATCAAAACTGATCATTAGGCTTTGCAAGCAAAAGCCTTAATTGCTGAGCCATTTCTCCAGCCCCAAATATGGCATGTTTATTGAAGAATATTATAGATATTTTTTCATTTACACAAAATATCAAACTATTGTTGTTATAAAATTTATCTGTTGAAGAAAAAGTGTATTAAAAAAATCTATGTGTTCATATATACATATGAATATAAATACACAGAAAGGAATAATGAATGTATATCAGACTATTAGCAGTGTGGCCTCCACCTCCCTTTGGGTAAATTTGTCAATAAGTGAATGGAAAATAGAACAAGGGAAGCTTGAGGGGGAACCTTTATATTTCACTCACTAAACAGTAGATTATATTCAGCAAGACATCATTTGAATATTACTGGTATATGATAAAAACATGGTGAAAACTAAGATGATTTAACCTGTGACCCACATCCATGACATTGACATGTGGTCATAGGTTTGCTGAACCACATGCACCATCAGGAGGGAGGTAAACCGGGAAGAGTTTAGCCACCCTGGATACTGCTTGCTTGAGCAGTGAACACACCCTTCTCCTAGCAATCTGCTGGGAACTTGGAATCCCCAGTGTACCAAGAATAGTCCACAGAATGAACTAGTTTTCTTCTCCCCTTAGCAACCATTGCTCACGTTAAGTATCTAGTGAAATATGTTCTTAGATAGATCTGGGGTGGGAAGAGCAGTGAGACATCTAGCCTGGCCTGGCTTTTGGGTACATGTGTAGTAAAGCAGAGCATGCACTCAAAGAGAACTTTTAGGAAGAAATCCCTATTTACCATTGTCATGGTTTGATCCAGGTCTCCCTCACAAACAAATGAATGTGTTCTGATTGATCAATTCTCAGCTGATGGCAGTTTGGGTTTTACAACCTCGCTAGAGCTGTGTTCTTGGGGTGGGCTTTTGGGGGTTATAAGCCAGCGTCCCCTTGCCAGTGTTTGGCACACCTTCCTGCCGCTGTTTGCAGTGCTGTGGTGGAGGTGATGTCCACCCCTCTGCTCATGCCATCATTTTCCCTGCCATCATGGAGCTTCCCCTCGAGTCTGTAGACCAAAATGCATTAACCCATTCCTCCACAAGCTGCTTTTGGTGGGGTTCTTTTCTGCGGCCAGAGAAAGCTGACTGCAACAATCCTCTCATTAAGAGTGAAGTCTATGAGTGTAGATGTAGCAGCTACCTTCTCCTTGCTGGTAGAGAATACCCAGGCAGAAACAGCTTATGGAAGGAGAGGATTTATTTCAGCTCACAGTTTGGAGAGGAGGTTTCATCAGGTGCAGAAAGCATGCCATAAGCACAAAAATGACTCACGCCATCACATGGCAGCCGGGTGGAGCAGTGAGAGGGAGGAGAGCTAGCTTTGGTAAGAGGGGCTGGATTATAAAATCCCAGGCTCCACTCCCAGGACACCCCTCCATTTCCCAAAGGCTCCACCAGCTGTGGAACTGACCATAAAGCTTAAACACAAGCACACAGGCTAAGGGAAACATTCCACATTTAAACCACCACAGTAAGTTCATCTGTCACATGTGATCCTGGACCTAGAATGAGACTCGACACACAGAAGGCCCTCAATAAATTTTCACATTCAGATAGAAGAAGCCAGATGAATTATCACCCCAATTCCCTAACAGCCCTTAGGGTTACTTCTTCAGAGAGGGGAAGGAGGCAGTTTAGTGATAACATGGCCCCACCAAAAGTAAAAGCTAGACATTTCTCTGAGCCTGCTCTTGCAGTCTCTGCTTGGATAGCGGTCAGGGAAGGACCTGACTTCTTCCTTATCTTGTTGCCTAAAGGAATCCCCTAGATCTGTTTTTCCTAAAGTTCAACCATAGTCCCTCCCGAAGAAAATTTCACCTCACCTATAATTGAGCTTTTAAGAGGATGAAACATGAACCTGGCATTTTGACTGGTTAGCTCAAGCTTCATTCAGACTTAGAAACCAGCTCCCACCCAACACCTAGAAAAGACTCCAATCTGTCCTTTATCTTATCTTTATCTTTAGTTTATCTATCTCACTCCTGCTTTCTCTTGGGCAGGAGCTCTCTGTACTCTCTCTTCTCTTGAGCACTTCAAGTTTTATCTGTAATCTAATAAAATCTGTTTAAACCTTAAAAATAAATTTTAAAAAATCAATAGATTTTTTTGGTGGACTAATGAAGGAAATTTTTAATAATGATCTTCGAATAAGGAGTCATTGGGGCAGCTCAGATAAAAAGAGATTATCTCTTTGAATCCTAATTATTCAATCTTTTAGACTGAATAAAATGATTTAAGCTTTCCAAATTTTCTTCATTTGGCCAGATTCATTTGCCCTAATTCACCTGCCACAAAGGGAAGAAACATGGGCAGAGAAATGACATTTTCTCTCTTTTTTTTTTTTTTCTGAATCTCATCAAGCTAAAGCAGTCATGAAATCACCAAGAAATCTGGATTCATTTGGGAACAGAAGAGTTCAGGGATTTCAAAGCTCCTTTTACAGCTCATTAGAGTAATTGTCTCGTCCACTCGAGGTTGAGATTTCTCATCCATCAATGTTTCCTTCTTCGAAAGTGAGCATGAATTAAAACACACATTTCTGTTTCTCTCACTATTTCGGAATGTGTGCGAACATGAAAACACTACCTTCCACATGTAAATTCATCCATGCAATATAAGATGCAAGCAGTGAGCTAATTTCTAGATCTTTCTTACCACGTGACCAAACTAAGCTTGAAGAGACGGTGGTGTAAAGCTGCTTTTAAAAGCATACTGCTTTCTTTTATTTTATGTTACTTGACTATGGTGAAAACAATTATATCTAGGATTAGCTAACCAGTCCCTGTTTAAGCCATCCCAACTTGATTGGTAACTTGTAAAGAATCATATCTGGAGCCAAAGGAACATGTGCCTTCTTCCCTCCTGGGGACTGATCGGTGTTGACTTTGGCCATTCTGATGTTTCAGATTTTACTCACCGTCTGTTTGATCTGGGGTTTGCTGGGCTTGACACCCACAGGGAACAAAGCACGGTGCCCTCTGTCTTCTTCTCTCTCCAAGACTCAGGGTCAAGGAGAACATGATGGTGGCACAGTGGTCCAGCTGATTTCCCCTGGGTGATGGCAGTCTTTCTTTGAAGCTTGCTGTGCCTGGGGACAACAGGAGGGAGAGGGGGCATCGTCTTCCTTTGTGGCTGTGGACATGCTTCACCATTACCTTCTCAACCTGGGAGTTCTGTGCTTTGTGTTTGAGAGGAATGGGCTCTCCCTTCACTGTTTGGACCACCTTGATGAAGAGTTATACTTTAGCACACCGAGGAAGGACCCCAGTCGGTAGGGGACAGAGAGGAGGGAAACGGGGACACCTTCACAAGATTTGATCATACAATGTATATACTTATTCATAATAAAGATATTAAAAAACAAAAGTTCTACTTTAAATCAAAAATGTAGTTCATTGCCCACAAGAGGCTGTCTAAATACATCCTGCAGAACAGGTTTGAGAATAACAGACACAGAAAAGAAAGAGGAGGTAAAGGGAGAAATGCAACAAAAATAGCTAAAGGCAGAGCGCCATGGATGAGCTGTGAACTATTCATTGATTATGAGCTGGACATTTTCCTGAAGAGCCATGGAGATTTCCTAACAGCAGAACATAGTGTCAAGGAGTTCTAGGACAAGAAGTTTCCTGGTAGCCTGTCACACGTCTTCTATTTCTTTTAGGGTGTACTGTTTAGGTATTCCAAAACGGATAAGCTTTTATCTTATGCTTTAAAATTCCCCCTCCCAGATATTCTGAATTGTCTTATAAAAGAAAATCAAAAGTCTCTTCAATTCAGAGCCTTAAACTCTTCAAATTTCACCCAAATATGTCTTGTTTCTATTTAAATTTGGTGCTTCTTCAGCAGAGAATAGACTCACAATAAAGAGAGACACTGATCCTTCTTGGGGAAGCTGAACTTTCTTGCATCCAGCGCTGCTCCACCGTGGGATAGGATGGGATGGTTACACACAGTGTGCTTTGAACCAGTGCAAAACACTGTGTTCTGTAAACACTTCTAAGAACTACCACAAAGCACAGAGGCTCCTGTGCCAATCTGATCTAGCTAAGCTGGACACTCCTCACCCATCCTAACATGATCTGGGCTGCCTGCAGGTCCAGGGAATAAAAGAGACGTTTCTAAACTGGTTGGGTGGAGATCAGGGGCCCAGTGAGGTGATTCACTGTTAGCCAAGTTCTCACCAAGAGGCGTTGGAAGCAAGGCTGGGTAGATATCACAAGAGGCTCTGCCCTCTGATTGCTCAGGAGTCTTGAACTGTGTATCCAGGTGGGTGGAGGTGGGGCAGTTCAAGAATCCATGGTCAGTATAGGACAAGTGATTTTGAGCAGCTGTTTGGAGCCCCAGTGTCTGTGACAGTGCAAGTTTCCTAAAGGCAAACCACCAGTACAAGTTTGGAGAGGGTGAGTTGTGTGGGCTATTTTAGCATTTGCATTTTTATATAAATTCCAAAACAGCAAATAAGAAATTGGTGTTTTCTTTTATTCCATTGTCTAGTTCACTCGATTCCACCTTATCGGCTAAATGGAAGAGAAATACACTGCCTATAAACCATATTCCCACACACATACACATTAGTCTGCATACTACAGAAGTGATTATTTCAGCAAGATAATGCCAAACTATCAATAAAAATGAAATTAAATGGCCACCACCAATAAGGTTATTTATTATTTCTGTTCCTAAAGCGGTATATACTTCTCATCCAAGCCTTGGGAATAATTAAAATTCAATGACTACACAAGTATCTCATGAAATGTGTTAATGAGATTGTTTTCTGATATGCAAAAATGTCCTGACATGGTTTTTAAATGCTCGCTGCATAGCCTCAGCCAATGACACAATGCGGCTACCTCTCTTTGTCTGTCACTGACTCTGAGGAGACAGCATTAACCTGAGATGTACAAAGCTGTCTTCGTCGTCATGTCTGATACCACAGTAATGTGCTGAGGCATTGATTTCCAGACAGGAGTAAACGTTTGTTTTCTATGTGATTTCCTTCCTCCAACCTCTTTGGAAATCTGCCTGCATTAAGAAGCACTCCTTCAGTTTCTTCAGAAAAGTGAGCAAGGGTTTGCACACACACACACACACACACACACACACACACACACACACACACACACAGCCCTCTGCGTGTTTCCTCTTCCTCCCGGTGAGGATTTTGAGGGAGTAAGAGTTTGTGTTGGCATAATTCCCAAACAAGGACAAGTTTGGCTGCATTTTTATTCATGTAAAATAAAACCATTATCAAAATATCTTGGAGAATATAATTTGTGCCTGCGCAGGCCTTATATTAGTTTGCTAGGGTTATTGTGTGAAGTTACCACAGACTGAAGAGTTTAAACAACAGAAATTAATTGCCTCATGGTTCTGAGGTTTGAAGCCCAAATCAAGGCTGTGGAGAGACCTGGTCCATGCCTGCACCTAGCTGCCGATGGCCTGATGGAATCTTCAGCCTTACTTACCTTGTAGAGTTCTGCCTTTATCTTCAAATATTCTCCACACCCAATTTTTTTTTCCTTTTCAAAGCTCATGTTGAATTTAGGGCCCATACTATTGTAGTATGATCTCAAATTCATTAATTGTATCTTTAATGACTATTTCTAAATAAGATCCCATTCCCATTTTGAGATATTTGGGATGAGGATTTAAGCTGAATTTTAGGAGGAGAAACTGTAACCGGAGTGAGCCTCTGTGATTACTGAACTTTGGTCTAGGTCTTCCCAGTACATGATGTAAGGAGAGCAGGCTACTGAGTTTTAAATGACCTCAACACTGTTTCCTTCACTGATTCTATTAATTCTGATAAATATAGCAAAGCATGTGCATAATTTTAGGAACGTATGCTTTATCAGAACTGCCTTCACTCCATCATTAGATAGGTATTAAGGCAAATCTAAGGGTTCTTTTTTTCTTTTAAATTTGGTAATGCTTGCAGGGAATTGCCTTGGAGACTCAAACACAGTGGAGTATACCTTCCACAGCTAAAACATCCAGTAACAGCATGGTGCGTTGAGTCGTAAGGGTCATAGTGGGAGAGATGTCTGAACATAGTCACAGCCTTATTAGTTGTTATGAGACCCATAGACTCAAGAATCCAAAACTGAAGAATAGAATTTCACAAAGAACAAGAGGAAAGGAAACATCAGCTGGAGGTACAGGAAAAGGCACAACCTAGCAGGTGAACTACAGTGTCTGAGAGGCTTCCGGTAGCTAGCAGGTGGAGGGAGTCCCGCCATGATGTCACAAGGCCCTGGAGCAGAGCCTGACCTTGGGGAATCCAGGAGCAGATGGTGGCCAGGAACACAGTCAAGCATGTAGGAGGTGAGAAGTCAGACTCACGCCTCCAAGAACTTTCTCTCAAATATGACATAAATTCCTCTGGACAGTTGGTCTTTTCACTCCTTCACATGACGGAGGTCTTTTCTGTGGGAGTTCTGTCACTGACATTGCCACAATGCTCTCCCCTTCTCCTGCTTTGTATTGTGTGTTTGAAGGACTGCCATCATAAAGACAGACTCAGTCGATTGACAGAGATGGACATCAAGAGCCAATGCCTTGCCACGAGAGAAATCGCCACCTGACTGGTCCCTGGGAGGCAACAGCCTCTGTCACCCACATTGACTTTGGAAGTCATTTTGCCTGCCTTCTCTTGCAGCATCACCTGTGCTCTGCAATTGATCTTATCAAGCCCACTGTCTCTCCCTAGACCCACATTCTTCTTTCTGAGCGCCTTCTTGAGCTCCCTACTTCTATGTCTGCAGCATTCCATTCCTTGCAGAGCAGCCACAGAGATTTTCTACAAATGCACGGAAAGTCACGCCATGTCCACCCTTAATACCCTCTGATGACTTCAGGAAATACCCAGGGACAATCCGGATTCTTTGTTGTGACCTTTAAGATCCTATATGGTCTTCTCCCCAACTGTGATTCTTACTGGTTTCCAGTCCTTTCATGCTGCTCCAGCCGTAGACTTGACCTTGGGCTTACTTGTCGAGCAAGCTGAGCCAGCAGGTGCTTTGTGGTTCGTGAACCTGGAGTTCATAAAGATCTTCCCTGGCTTTCAGGGGACACTGGTTAATTTGTTTTATAGTATACATAATTAATTTTGAAATTAATTGTGCCAATTAGTGTATGTCTATTTAGTTTCTTCTAAAAAAGAAATAACTGAAGGAGAAATTATCATGTGTTTTGAGGGGCTATGTTTTTTGCATTTTGTGCTCAGCATGGTGTTCCTAGTGCTCATGGGAGTAAACCATGCACAGGCCAGAGACACTAGAAGCATTAATTGAATACCTGAGTAAAAACAGGCCCACAATCCAGTTATGTCTGGCCGCCCTACTCTTGCTCTTTGCATAAGCACAAGTGCCTAAAATGACCTTTCTGCTTTTGGCTCTCTCAGGCTATTCTCAACACCATACCCAATGGTCTCTGCGGTAATTTCGATTTGATAGCTTGAATGTATGGCCCTATAGACTCAGTTGTTTTGTTAAAATTGAGATTGCAAGGTGAGCCCTTAGCAAGTCCATCTCTGCTACAGGAGATTCATCCCTGAGGGTCGATCTTGGAGTCCAGCCCTAAGGTGGGTTTAGGGGCACACCTGAGTCCATCACTACTAGGTATCTTCAGAGTAGTTTGAACTCTGGGCTGGTGTTGGCGCTTGCTTGCTGAAGGTGTCTCTCTCTGCTTGGATCTAGGGAAGAAAGCAGCCTTGTCTGCCATTCATTGATGGAGTTTCACCTGGATTTTGTAAGCCTAAAATAAATCCCTTTCTCCCATCAGCCTCAGCTGGTTGGATGTTTGTCAGTCCAAGTAGCGCTGGCTGCAAGAGCCTCTGACTGCACGGGGAAAGCACGCTTTTTCAGTACCTCTCTGACATCATCACCTTCCACTCTCTTTTCTTCACTGCACCCCAGCCAAGAGTCCTCCTTAGTGCTCCCCAAAGGTGCCACGCACATTCAGGCCTCAGAAAGTCTGCATTTTCTGCTTCCCTATTTCACTCAATTCTTAGATAAAGTATTACTTCATCGGAACACTTTCAAAGGTCACTCCAAGCTCTCTGACCCTAAAGAAAAAAAATGTCAGACACTTAGCATGATTTGGTATTGCAAAGTCTAATAACCCAAGTTCGATTCCCTGAAACCCACAGAAAGCTAGAAAAACAGTGGTGCATGCATCTAGAATTTGTTTGCAGCAGCTGAAGGCCCTGGCACACCCATTCTCTCTCTCTCTCTCTTTCTCTTTCTCTCTCTCTCTTTCTCTCCCTCTCCTCAAAAATAAAAAATATTTTAAAAATAAGTCACAATACATGTTTTTAAAAAGATCTCCTAATATCATTTATTGAGCACTTCAGCCTTCTAGTAATGAGGTGTCTACTCAAAATGTTGACCATGTTATAAAACAGTGCCCTGAAGAAAGGCCCTTGAAACCCTTAACCTGGTCTTCCTCGATATCATTTGTTATTTAGAGAAAGGACATTTACTTAGTCAAAGATGGGGTGGGATAGAGGCATAGGGTGTTGTGACAAAAACAAGAGCAAGAATGAGAGAAAGAAGAGACAGAGAAGAGAGCAGGGAGGAGGAGAGAGAAGAGAGAGAGAGAGAGAGAGAGAGAGAGAGAGAGAGAGAGAGAGAGAGAGAGAGAATCCACTGGTAAAACAGGAAGCCAGACAGAGGAGAGGGCCCACCTGGTAACAATTAGGGTTCTCATCAGAACCACATTAATTCTTTCTCAGGGCAGTGCCTCCAACTACTAAATCACTTTACACTACACTCTGCTCCACCTCTGGAAAGTTCCACAGCATCTCAATGTCATCATACTTGGAATCAAGCTCCCAACACATGAGCCGTTTTGGGACTCAGTCAAACCATCTCCAAACCATAGCTCTCATATTGCCCATGCAAATAAAAATCAATACATTTAGATTTGGATATGATGCAATAAGTAAACCTAAAATATTAATGAATTAATGTATTCCACAGCTTCATTTGAGCCCTAAACTAAGGTATGGTTTTTATGTTCATGATTAAGAAAAACAACTTTTGAAGGTAGCATTTGTGCTGTGAGTAAAGCCTCAAACGGTATTGTTGAATACAGGAAAACACTCCTACAAGACACGGGCTAGGAGACAAGAATCCTGCTTGGTAATCATTATAACTAACCTTCTCCCTTTTTTCCTTATGCTAAATAAGACAGTAACTTCAGAGCTGATACACAGTTTATCCAGCTTTGCAAAATTTGTGCCATTAAAAAACACAATTTCATGACACCCTCCCTGTTCCTTAACGTGGATTCCATCAAACCTGTGTGCCCTCAACAGCACATGACACAAAACATTGTTTGGAATGTATAGTTAACAGGAAAGGAAGGACTCACAAGTAGCAGATAATCTAGAAAGCAATGTAGAATTTTGTGGAGTAAAGCTGAGGTTTGTATGGCTGGCTAACCCAGGGGGCAAGGGGCAAGAAGGTGGAAGTGGGAAGAAGAGTCTATGGGTTTCCAGTTTACATGTTCTAAGAACTTCCATTTGGGCTGGAGAGATGGCTCAGCGGTTAAGGCACTTGTCTCCAGTGCCTAAGGCCCCCAGTTTAATTCCCCAGGACCCACATAAGCCAGACCCACAAGGTGGTGGCCCTGGTGTGCTCTCTAGTTCTCTCTCTCTCTCTTTCTCTCTCTCTCTCTCTCTCTCTCTCTCTCTCTCTCTCTCTGTATCTCTCTGCTTGAAAATGATTAAATAAAATATTTTTTAAAAACTTCCATTTTATTAAAGTCCTCAAAGTGGCAAAGTAAATCTTCTAAGGCCACGCAGGGAGAATTGGAAACTCTTAAGTTACCAGTTTGAATGGTACCAGGACCATAGTATATGTGCCCCTGACTTCCCCAACTAAGAATCCCTGAAGCTCAGCTTTCTCAAGCAAATTATCCAAACTGAATGAAACACTAAAGACACAATGTGTAGTGGCAGTAGATCAACATTTTCACAGTATATTCTACTCTACTACCAAAGTAAAATTATACTCAAATAATTTAAAACTGTCAACATTATATAAAATACCCAAAAATAACAAAATACCAATAGATTGAGACAAAATGGAGCTTTTAGAATTAAATGATAACAGCATATAGATACTGTTAGAAATGTCTGAAGCAGATTTTTTGGAGGGGAAGGGTTTCAAGGTATAGGGTCTCGCTCTAGCCCAGGCTGACCTGAAATTCACTATGTAGTCTCAGGATGGCTATGAACTCATAGTGATCCTCCTACTTCTGCCTCCCAAGTGCTGGGATTAAAGGTGTGTGCCACCGCACCCAGCTGAAGCGGATATTTTGAATTAGAAGACAGATCTATGAAAATTGAATTAAAAAGTAAACAAAGATAGAGAAATTAAAAATGTGAGACACTGGTATGGAAGAGAGGATGAGCTCAGATATATATCTAAAAAATCTCCAGAGGAATCTAAGAAAGAATGATAAAGAGGCAAAGAGGAACCAGTGTCATGGTCTGATCCAGGTGTCCCCCACAAACAAATGAATGTGTTCTGATAGATCGATCCTCAGCTGATGGCAGTTTGGGTTTTACAACCTCAATGAAGCCATGTTGTTGGGGGTGGGCTTATGGGGTTATAAGCCAGCCTCCCCTTGCCAGAGTTTGGCACACCTTCCTGCCGCTGTTTGCAGTGCTGTGGC
>PVHP010038887.1:0-16631 GCA_004024765.1 Zapus hudsonius | reverse complement strand
TGTGTGTGTGTACGGTTGCACCAAGGCCCCTGGTCCATACCTTCAGGCAGCACAGAGGGGCTCCTGCCTCTTGTCACTGTCAGGAAGGAGAGCCGAGCCGAGTGCATCTCTCCAGCTCACCTACCCTTTCTCCATCGCGGGAGAGCGCGCGAGACCGGGGCACGCGAAGGAAACCTTGGATAACTCCAATCATGTCATTGCAAACCCATTCCCCAGGGTTCCAGAAGCTCCGCCAGGGCTTGACATTGCCCCGCCCCCCCCAGTTCGCAGCTAGTTCCTGATCACGTGACGGCGACGGATCACGTGACGGACGGGTCCTTCCATTGCAGCGGGAGGTGGGGAAGGGCTGGAAGGACTCGTCGGCTCCCGCTCGTTCCGGGTGGGCTGCGGTCCTCGCGGAGGTGGACGAGAGCTCCCTCCGGGGGCAGCTTCCGAGGTGTCCGAGCCGCGTCCACCGCCGCCGGCCCGGGGACGAGCGCGAGGAGCCGGGCCGCGTCTCCGATCGTCCCCGGCGGGGTGGTTCCCGCCCCGGCCCGCCCCCAGCCCCGCTCCAGCCCGGCTGATCCCGGTTTTCCCCTGCGCTGACCCTCGACCATGGCGTCTCTGCTGTGCTGCGGACCCAAGCTGGCCGCCTGCGGCATCGTCCTGAGCGCCTGGGGCGTGATCATGCTGGTGAGGCCCGGGGGTCCCGGGGAGTCGGAGGGGTGCTGGGGCGGGCGCACCGGAGAGCCTCCGCGGGGAGACAGCGGATGCCGGGTCCCCAGGGCTGCGAGGGGATGGAGCCCCGGGGCCTGGCTTCCCCCGACTCCACCGCCTCGTCCCGTGACCGTGACCCCGATCCAGCCGCCACCCCGGCTCCTCGCTCGCTCTGGTCTCGGCCCAGGTGCAGGTGCTGGGGGGGGGCTGGCTTTGAAGGAGTCGGGGGTCAGTGTTTGACAAGCTGCCCGCTTCAACACCCCCCCCCATTTTTTTTTCAGATAATGCTGGGGATATTTTTCAATGTGCATTCTGCCGTGTTAATTGAGGACGTTCCCTTCACGGAGAAAGACTTTGAGTGAGTGATCGGGTGCGGAGTCAAGGTGGGAAGTGGCAGGCAGGGCCTGTGGTCAGGGATGATGGTGGGGGGACACTGTTGGGGTCGGAGTTAGAGGTGCAGCTCAGAGGCAGACGTGTGTCCTACACGCCAGGTTTCAATCCTTACGCCAGAGAAGGAACAAATAGAATGGACTTAGGACCATCTTAGGAACCAGGCTTTTGCGGACCCCCTCCCCTAAGCTCTCCAAAATTTAGGTGTAGCCTCTAGGTATTTGACTACCCTGTGTCCATCGCTGCATATCGATCTGTATCTTCATATCTATCTATCATCAATCACCTATCATCTATCTGTCTATATCTGTCTATCAATCTATCATCTATCTCTCTATCCGTCAATCTCCATATCTAGATCTGTATGTCTGTCCATATCTATCTATATCTGTATATGTCGCTCCATATCTATGTCTGTATATCTCCATATCTATATCTGCATCTCTCTATATATCTAGATATCTATCTCCATCCTTTCGGGGTCTCACTGATTTCCCTGCCTGATCCCCTTCCTCCAGGAACGGGCCTCAGAAAATATACGACCTGTACGAGCAAGTCAGCTACAACTGCTTCATCGCCGCGGGCCTCTACCTCCTGCTGGGAGGCTTCTCTTTCTGCCAGGTTCGGCTCAACAAACGCAAGGAGTACATGGTTCGCTAGGGCCCGCCCGGGAGTCCCTCCCCGCACCTGCTATTTAACTCCCAGCCCCCACCCGGAGCTCCGCCCCGTTCCGGAACTACAATAAAGAGAGACTGTTCTCTAAAACCTGGTGTCGGTGCCTTTAGTGAGGGAACGGGTCGGTGCAGGAGATCCTCGGACCTTCGACGGAAGTGGACTGAAGACAGCCGGAAGTGAGGCGGTGCCTTCCACCTCTCTTTCCCCGGGAGCGCCAAGGCAATGCCAAACGACAGTGGGCGGGGCCAACTTTGAGCCAATCAGCTTGCCGGGAAGGCGGGACTTCCTGCGCGGGGGCCAGAGCGGCCGGTGGCCGGGCTCGCCGTAGTCCCGGCTCGCGTGGTGGCGGCGGCGGCGGCGGAGCGTCTCCGCGAGGAAGTGCGCGGGGCCATGACGTCAGCGTCCACTAAGGTTCGCCCTCCGCAGGGGACTGCGCTCCCTGGCGGCCGCGGGAGGGCGGCGGCCCCGGCTGGTTCCGGGCGGGCGGGCGGGCCGGCGAGCGTGGGGTGGGGCTAGGGGCTCCGGGCGGGACGGCGGGCGCTGCCCCTCGCCGCTCCGCGGGCCCCCGTCACGCCGCTCCGCCCCCAGGTCGGGGAGATCTTCTCGGCGGCCGGCGCCGCCTTCACGAAGCTCGGAGAGCTGACGATGCAGCTGCATCCCGTGGCCGACTCTTCCCCCGCGGGGTACGTGGACGTGGACGCCCGGGTCGGAGGCCGGGGCCGCGTTCATCCCTCCGTGCCCGGCACGGCGCCCGAGCGGGAAGGTGCTCATCACGCACAGTGGGAGCCGCGAGTGGACAGTGACATACGAACAGGGCCCCAATCGGTCTCTCTAAAAGCTGTCCCCTGACATACCCCGAGTTCCCTGGGGCTCTGCTTGCGAGGCCCCCAACAGCAGGCTGGTCACAGCATCCATTGCATGTCGATGCAGAAGGGTTCTGGAGTGGCTGGGGGTGCGGCTTCGTGGGTTAGGGGACCCCCGTTATGGAGCTCTAGAGGGGGCCCCAGAGCCTGGGGGGAAAGAGGCAGCTTAGCTGCGGAAGGCAGAGCCTGTGGGCTGGCTCCACACCCTCCTCCCCCTCCCCATTTTTGCTGTCCCTTTTCCCCTTCCGACAGTGCCAAGTGGACCGAGACGGAGATAGAGATGCTGAGGGCCGCTGTGAAGCGATTTGGGGATGACCTTAATCACATCAGCTGTGTCATCAAGGAACGGACAGTGTGAGGGCTGGGGGGGCTGTCAGAGAAAGTGGGAGGTGGGCAGCTTTCTTCCTCCTTACCCATTGGTCCATCTTCCTCAGGACATCAGCTCAGCATCTTTCCTACTTGGTTGCTAGTTTTGTTAGCATTCCCTTGAAGACCAAAAGGATATGAAAATTGTACGCGTGGTCAGAAGTTCAGAAAAAGCAATGGTTAATCTAAGAGCTTCAGAGAATTGGATTCCGAGGGTGTCCAGCATGATGGTATTTGATAATGAGGCATGCCCCGGTTACGTCCATAGCTCTTGAGACACATTTTAGTGTTCCTGGGGAATGTTGTGATTCTGAACTAGTTGATAAGGATCCAGGAAGTTTCAATCTACCTGTACATCACTAAGCCTTAGCTGGTGGCCCTACACATCTATACGCCTCTCCCAGAGGATGGTTAGGGCACAGGCTTTTCTAAAAGGCTACTCAGCCCAGGGATCCCATCATCCTTAAGTGAGTACAGAGCTTCCAGGAGAGGAAGCCCCCTGCCTGCCCGTGGGTTGGAGCCTTGACCTAGATTCTTATGAAGAGATTACAAGAATTCCTTCCAAGTGGCCCACTGACCTCTCCCCTCCCCTCTTCCCTCTGTCTCTCTGATAACTTTCTCTAACCTGCTGTCCCTTCTCTTCAGGGCTCAGATAAAGGCCACTGTGAAACGAAAGGTATATGAAGACTCCGGCACCCCCCTTCCAGCTGAATCTCCCAAGAAAGGACCCAAGAAGGTGGCGTCTGGTGTCCTGTCACCTCCATCCGCCCCTCCATCCAGCAGTTCCAGTGTCCCTGAGGCTGGGGCTCCTCCCCTAAAGAAACAGAAGGCTGGTGAGGGCTGTGCAGTTGCTTCCTAGGGTAGGGGTTAAAGGTCCCGTCTGAGGTTCAGTGAGAGAATTGGGCCAGATCTCTCCTCTGTTCCCTGTGGGGGCTCGGAGTTGGGGGGGTGGGGACATAAAGCATGAAGCTTTGGAGAGCTGGGAGGAGGGGAGGCAGACAGGGGAATCTAGAACCTAGCTTATGCCCCCTCCCAGATGTAACCCTCAGTGCTCTGAATGACTCGGACGCCAACAGTGACGTGGTGGATATTGAAGGGCTGGGAGAAACTTCTCCAGCCAAGAAACTCAACTTTGACCAGGGTAGGAGTCCTCCTCCTCCCATACCTGCCGGGGTAGGGGAAGAGGTGCTCACCTGGATGGCTGGGGAGGGTCCCAGCAGAAGCCTCTCCCCTGTGGAAAGGTTTCAGAAGGGAAGGGTGTTCTTAGCCAAGGGGATTGGGCCAGTAAGCAGCATCGTGTTTGAGAAGGTGGGAGTTACCTTGGTAACATCCTTGGGGCTCGCTCCATCTCGGTCCATTTTCCTTCCTGTTCCAGACAGCCTGACCCTGGGCTCTGGCCTTCTCTCATCCTCTGCTGAAGCTCCACCCCTCTCCTGCTAACCCTTCTACCTCTGACTCTCACTCTTCACCCGGACCTGTGGATCACCTGGGACTCTGAGCGAGGCCTGCACAAGAGAGGGTCAGGAAGCCATCGGAGCTGTCCACCTAGCCGATCCTAATGCGCGTGTGCCCTTACCCCTGACCTCCACCTGATGGACATTTTTATACAGAAAACAATAAAGATTTCTCTCAGCATGGTGCTGTCAGCTGCTGGTGCCTCTGCTCTCCATGGCCCTCCTCAGGAGCTCTCACCACCCTGCCTGGAGCAGCACAGCCTATACTGGCAGACCTGCTTCCCAGTGCCAATATTTCTGTGCTGCTAGAGCCAGGGGAGCTGGGTGTGGGCAACAAACACTCTACTTTGCTCTCTGGAGTTCTGGCAGCAAGGATTCTGAAGACTACCTGGCGGTCTCAAAGGGTAGCTGCCCAGTGCTGCATGCCGTCTTCTGCCCCACCTCACACAAACTTCATCACAAGGCCCCAGATGGGGTTTTTTTGTGTTGCTTCTTTGGGGTGGCGTCCCAGAGCCAGGCTTTGGCGATGCCTCCCCTACCCTCGCTCTAACACCACAGTGTGGTTTGGACGTGGCCACAGAGCCGTACAAACCACAGTGTGCTGCTGGGGCGAGAGCAGGACTGGTGTGGGTTCTGAGGAGGAGCTTGGAAGACCCCCAACCAAGAGTGGGAAGGTGGAAAGGGTGTGAAAGGCAAACGTGGCCCCCCAAAAGGTGGGAGAAAATGAAGAGTTGAGCGGACACCTGGGAGGAGGGGAGCTTAGGGGATGGGCTTGGTGCAAAGCTTGGACAGCCTTGCTCTAGGCATCAACTCAGGGAACTCCTAGGATGGGGACAGAGGAACTAGGGAAGGACCAGCACTGCATCCCGACTCAGCAAGGGCAGAGACCCAAGGCTTCCTGTGTCCAGCCCACCCCTCTGAGGTCAGAACCCAAGAGGAACACTGGGAGAGACAGGGCCAAGGACAGCAGAGTTGAGAGTTGGCAGTCCAGAGGTGATGGGGCTGGAACATGGTTGAGAAAGGGGGGCCGGAAGTCGCCCTGGGCCTGCCACAAGATGGAGGCCAAAGGCAGGAAATGGAGGCCAGGGCGAAAGGGGAGCAGGAGAGCCCAGGAAGATGGCCATCTGGACCTGGGGTCAGATATTCAACCCCCAATGCTGTTCCCATTCCCCATAGGCCCCCAAGATTCATGCCCCACCCCCACAGCAGTACCCATGAGCCCATTCACCAGGCCCAGGCCAGCAGGCCCACCCCTGAGAGCCACGTTTAAGCACAAACATGTCTCTCCCCACCCCCACCCCCATCCTAGGCCTTCCCTTAGACTTTTCCAACTGTCCAGGACAGGATTTCAAAAAGCACTTCCCAGGAAGCAAAATCCAAGATTCAAAATCCCTTCTGGACATCAAAATAATACCCTGTAAAAGCCAAATCTTATGCTTTCATATCCCATCCCATTATTACCACCCCCATTCCAACAACCCCCCCCAAACTCTTAGCTATCAATCTTGGGCCCCCTGAAAATACCAGATCCTCTCCAAGGCCCCTATCTATCCCACATGAAACCTTATCCAGGCCGCCTCCTCCTCATGGCACTCTAGGATCCCCCCAAAAACTGTTGTCCTCCATTCTCACCCCAGCAGAGCTTTTGTGGGGAGGGGGGGGAATCAAGCACTATCATAACAGCTGGGGGTATTTGGGGGCTCTCTAGTCTCAGGCTCTGGTTTCCAACTAGAGGGCTACAACCTAGGGGTACAGGAGGATGTCTCTCCAGTCATCCCCCCAATTCCAAGGCTAACAAAGCCCAACCCCACCCCAGCACGCACCTCCAAACCTCCCCCCCCAACCGCCACGTCTCTCCTGAAAACAGGGGACACTTTCCTCCCCACTTACCTCAGCTACTCTCCCCTGAGATCCTGGTCCCCTATTTTGAAAGGAGCAAATTTTGGGGTGCATCCCTCACATTTGGGGGACAGGAGAAAGGAGTGGCCCCAGTCGTATCGTTGGCCTCCTTCCTCTCGGCTGGCTCAAGGACTGGGGAGTGCCCTGAGAAGGGGAGACCCCCAAAAGAGAGCTCTGGAGGGGGTTTCTCCACTCCCAGTCAAAATTGGGGACACCCCCCCAAAACCCGTCCCAGCCCATCCGTCTCCAACTCGGCGGGAGAGGCAGCTGCAAGGCTCCAGTCAGATTCCCCCAACACTACATTCCTCACCCCATCTAGAGGGGTCCCGGGGCCCCCAAAAAATCCCCAAAAAATCTAGGTTGTTGAGAAGACGGTCCTGGACTAGATCTCCAAATTTGGGGTCCTTAGATAGCCCCGTTTTTTCAGGAAAATTCTGTCTTTCTCCTGCCTCCCGCCAGCCCTGCTCTGTCCTGATGCCAATTTTGGAAGTCACTCCCTCCTTCCTCCTCCCCGTTTCTCCAGGCCCCCCCGTTCGGGGACTGGGGTCCAGGACACCTGGCTTCCAGACCGGGGGGCACTCCTCAGAGGGCTAGGGGCCAGAAGGTCAAGCTCATTGCCCGTCTTAAGGAGACAGGAAAGCTCGATCCTCCTCTCCCCTCCCCTCCCCCCTGGCTGGTCTCCGTGGTGGTTCAGGGAAGCCTGAAGGATTGGAATCTGCCATTGCTGTTGCACAGGCAGGTTTTTTTTTTTTTCTTTTCCTTGAGTTGGGGGGGTGGGCGGTGGGAGGGAGAGAGGGGGGAGAGCCGATGAGAGCAGGGACCCAGGCGGGTATATCTGGCCTGGCTTCCCCTCTAGCCCCTGCTGCCGTTGGGAACCCCTCCCCCCTCAGCTAACCCACACTCCCTGTCCTCTGTCTGCTTTCTGTTTGGGCCTCTTATCCTGAAAAAACAGGCTGCAAGGATCGTCTACTTGTAACCCACCACGACCACAGTTTCAGTAGCCCTGACCTGGTCAGGAATGTCCACTTTAACCAAAAGACACCCCATTTTCCTTTGCCTGTCCCAAACAGATGTTTCCTCCCTCTTAAGAAGTTGGGGTTCAGAGTCTGAAACCAGCTTTTCCCCCTCAGATCTATCGAAGGCATACATCAGTAAAGTCCACAAGGAAATTCATGTTCTTTTCAGACTTCTGCCTTCAGATCCTGAGCTTATTTGGGGATTCACTGAAAAAATAAAAATTCTAGAATCTGGGGTTTATGAGGGCCATGGAAGCAAAAGATATCCCCCACCAGAAAGGTGCTTCGAATTACAGGAATGTCCAAATAAATCTGGATTTATAATCCATATTTCAGGTTCACCAAATGTGGCCAATGGCAAAACACCCCTAAACAAGGACACTAGAGACTTCTGAACAGAGGGCCCGCTCCTTGTTTCTCCTCTGGAGAACTTTCATGCCTCTATGCATGAATATCTGGAATATCCTCACTATGAAAGTTTCCAAGGATTCAGATATAAAAACGTTACCACACCCCCCCCCCAAGGTCCACAGTCACCACAAAAAGCCCTCAAACTCCCAGCTTCCTGTTAGGCTCCAACTCAGAGTAATTTTAGCTCCAATTTGAATATGATGTCCCCAATCTAATCTGAATTTTGAAACATTGGGAACAGATTGGGCCCCCAAAACAGCATGAGCTCTCTGGCTCTTTTGATAGACCAAGATGATGGAGAAAGACAGTCTCCAAATTAAGGGCATCAGAACCCCAAAACTAAGGTAGCTTTGAAATCAGCCTCGTGCTTCAAACTTACCATAAATCCTCAAGGCTAAATACGGGTTCCATTGACCATAACAACATCCGATAATAAATAGCACCCCGCAGCTGACCAGACAACACTCCATCCTGTTATAAAGGGAACCCCAAATGTAGTTCCAAGCTGGACAGAGACCAAAGTAACCCTCACCATCTGAGTCCCAGTTGCCCTCAACTCCCAGTTGCTCTGTTCTTTTGCATACTTAAATAAAGACGCCCTTGAACTGAAGAGCTGGGCCTGGGGCCTGGATCTAAAGCCTGGACGTCAATGCTCCTCTTGGTCAACTGAGGCTCTGCTCCTTCTTCTTCAAAAGAACCTTTCTACTCCCCCAGCCCAGTCTCCCCAAACAAATTATTAGTGGTCCATGCCTACCTTCTGGACAAGACACTTAAAATTAGGGTTGATAAGCCTCTCCTTTCCTACTTCCCTCTGGTTTGACCTATTCTGTTACACCACCCAACCTACATATTAATGCTTACTAAAAAATTCACCTCTAGAGACATCTGGGTAAGTTTCTACCTTAATTGGGGGAGGGGGGACTTTGCATCCAGGGAGACCCATTTCTTGTCCCCACCACTCCCCTCATTCCCAAAGCCTGTGGGTTCCTTCACAGTGCGCCCAGCCCGAGAGAATGACTTCTCTGCAGAGTACCTTCCTCCTCCTAGCCCCCCCCCCCCCATAGAGGTGCAAAAGAGCCATCGCAGAGGGGAGGCACCGCAGCCCAGCCCGAATCCATCCCGCTCGTGGGTCTGAGCACACCCCCAAACGGGGTGGAGACGTCGGGGCGAAGCCAGGCTGGTGCTCGTCCGCCCTCTCGTGGACTCTCGGAGGCATTGCCGCCGTGCCTACTTGCCGCGCTGGACCCCGGCGTCCCGCCAGACTCCGGGCGAAGCCGACGGGCTGGGGAGCTGGGGCCGGGGGAGAGCGAGCGGGCTTTGGGCGGCACTCCGTCTCTCTGCATCCCTACAGGGACTCAGAAGAGGGTCGGGAGCCAGCAGCCGAGCGATCGCCCAGGTCTCCCAAGCGAACGAGGTCTCGCGGTCCCCACCCGGGGCTTTCCCCACCTCCACGAGGGGAAGCAGCTGGCAGAGCCGTCCGGTCTCCGGACAATGGAAGGAAACGAACTAGAAATCATATCCGCCCTCTCCCCACCCCGCCCGGTCACAGCCCCCCTTTGGTGGGTCCTGGCTCTAGGAGCCTGTCACTCACACCACATCCCCCACTGTCTGCGACCCCCCCCCCGGGAGCCCACTGGCGACTCCGAGCTGGGCTCCCCTTTTCCTCCCGCAACCCAGTCCATGGGAAGGGGTAGCTTTGCTCCATTCACTTCTTCCACCATAGCCTGCGGACATTCCCTTCCAAAAGCCAACACACCCATTTTCGCTGTCCCAGGTCCTCCGACGACCCCCCATATCTCCAACCTCCTAATACCCTCATCCCCCATGCTCTTTTGATGAACCAAAGCCCCCTATGGGACCACCACCCCTCATTTCTGAGCTCCCGCCTTGGATACAGAGACCCCGCCCCGGGCCCACCATCTGGAGAGCGAGAGGAAGGAAGGATACCAACCCAGGCGTTCACCCCACCTCCACCCGCCCCCGACATCCCGGCGGGATAAAGGAGTCGAGGCCAGGGCCGGAGAGAGACCCCGCCCCCCTGGAGAAGAGAAGCCGCAGCCCCTGCAGGACAGGGGTAAGAAGACCCAGACCCCGGGTCCCCAAAGAGGGCTGGCGTTCCTTGATGGGACTGAGATTTGAGTCTCAGAAAGTATGTCAAACTAGAGATGGGGGCTCGATAGCTGTAGCAGAAGTCTGCGGGATGGAGACCCAGAGCTTCCACTGGGATGGGGAGGGGTGTGGAGTGCGGATCCGAACCTGGTCCCCAGGCAGGGTCAGACACCTGTGCCCCGGGAGGGCGTCGCAGCGGAGGAAAGGAGGGTGGGTGGTGGGGAAGCTAACCAGAGACCACGCGGACTCCGCAGGCTCGCACCCACCCAGCGCTCCCTCCCACTGTCCCGGGTCTAGCGAAGGCCACAGCGGCTGCTGGGGGCACGGTGACAAGATGAGCTGAGTGGGGAGGGGGGCTGCTTGTGCTGGGGGCGGGTTCTGGGGGCGCTGGCTCCAGCGGCACGGGGTGTGTGGAGGGCTAGCAGAGAAGGGGAGGGGTCTTAGAACCGCCTGGATCCCCCGGCACTACCCCCCACCACCACCACCGTGGCTCACGCAGGTCTGCGTCGCTATGGGCTCCACTGCTGCCCCAGAGGGAGCGCAGGGTTATGTCCGGGAGTTCACGCGCCACTCCTCCGACGTGCTGGGCAATCTGAATGAGCTGCGTCTGCGCGGGATCCTCACTGACGTCACGCTGCTGGTTGGCGGGCAACCTCTGAGAGCACACAAGGCCGTTCTTATCGCCTGCAGGTTCGAGGGATTGGGGTTCATGAGGACCAGATGGGCAGAGAACACGAGGCCATTGAGCATGGATCCAAAGTCCAGCCTTCCAAAGTTATGAGTAGCCGGGCATGGTGGGGGCACACCTGGAATCCCAGCACTCTTGCAGGAGGATCAAGAAGTTGATGCCTCCCTGGTCTGCATCGCAAGGCCCTGTCTCAAAGAAAGCATCCCAACATCGAGGGAGGGGGCGGCTGGGTAGTGAGGAGGCAGAGCTCTCCTTTGATCCCCAGTGCTGACGTGAACTATCTGCACTCTTTCCAGTGGCTTCTTCTATTCAATTTTCCGGGGACGAGCAGGAGTTGGAGTGGATGTACTCTCTCTTCCTGGGGGCCCCGAAGCCAGGGGCTTCGCTCCTCTCCTGGACTTCATGTACACTTCGCGGCTTCACCTCTCTCCAGCCACTGCACCAGCCGTCCTCGCGGCTGCCACCTACTTGCAAATGGAACACGTAGTTCAGGCTTGCCACCGCTTCATCCAGGCTAGGTGAGGAATGTCTGGCTCCGTGTTCTTCGTGGGAGAGGTGGTCATCCAGGTACTAAGGGTACAGGAAATAGCACTGATGCCATCACATCTCTCCTAGCTATGAACCTCTAGGCATCTCCCTGCGATCCCTGGAGACAGAACCTCCAGCCCCTCCACCAGCCCCTCCACCAGGAAGTCCTAGGCGCTCAGAAGGACACCCAGACCCACCTACTGAATCTCGGAGCTGCAGTCAAGGACCCCCAAGTCCAGCCAGCTCAGACCCCAAGGCCTGCAACTGGAAAAAATACAAATTCATCGTGCTAAATTCTCAGGCTTCCCAAGCAGGGAGCCTGGTGGGAGAGAATTCTGGACAGCCTTGCCCCCAAGCCAGGCTCCCCAGTGGAGATGAAGCCTCTGGCAATAGCAGCAGCAGCAGCAGTGAAGACGGACCCATGCCTGGACCCCAGAGCAGGTAAGGAATCTGAAACTCCATGAATATGTATGTACAGGCTGGCCTGTGGTAGCAAACAGCTGCTGAGTGTGCCATTGCAGTAGGTAGACAGTGTGTGTGTTTTAGAGATACTAGGCAACCTCTGGAAGCTGGCCAGAGACTAGGAAAACTCAGTGGGGTGGGAAATTGACAGTGATTTATCAATCAATATTACTTTATCAATATTATTAGGTTTATCAGTCAATATTACCAGAGGGTCAGCTTTGGGCTCCAAGATTTCCAGGAAAGAACTGCTTGAACTGTCAGTGCGCAATCATCTCTGAACGTTTTCTCTGGGTCTTACCTATTTACCTAGACTCTCTCCCACCACTACCACTGGGCAATTTAAATGTGGAACTCCAGCCAATACCTCCTACTTCCTCACACCCTGGGCTCAAGAGAGCACTGGATCACCTTCTGAGCGGGGTTGTCCACAACCAGGTAAGAGCCCTTCTCCTCTGGTTTTCCTTCTATAACTGCTCCAGGGCAGTCCTGGCCAAAAGTCCTATTCCAATGGTTCCTAAATTTTGCTGCATATTTAACAAACCTGCAAAACTTTCATCCTATAGATTAAGATTCTGGAAGTGGGAGCCAAGCATCAGTATTTTTTAAAAAATATCCTTAATTGCTTCTGAAGAACAATACAGTTTGAGAATTTCTGGCCTAGCTCTATCCAGCGCTGAATAATCTGCCCAGGGTTTGGTAGAGCCTATCTGGCAGGCTGCCACTCAGAGGGGTACCGGCAGAGGATAAAGGCATACGGTTCTGAGGTTACCTCTATGCCCACTGCTTTCTTTGCATATGTTGAATATACTTGTGTTCTTTCTACATGGTCTGAAAGGTGAATTCTTTCACCAAACCTCCAAGATCCCCCACCACATAAAAAAGGAGAGAGAGAGAGAGAGAGAGAGAGAGAGAGAGAGAGAGAGAGAGAGAGAGAGAGAGACTTCCTTCCACTTCAAGCAAAGGCTTCCATTTCCAACCACCACCACTACTGATAACATATAGCAGCCTTCCCTGGAATCAAGCAGATGGGGAGTCACATCTTGCTAACCCTATGGCTGTAGACAAGCCAAATGAATTCCCAAAGCCTTCAGAGTATATCGGGGCGTGTGTGTGTGTGGGGGGGGCTGTATTCCATACTACCGTGCTGTTGAGGATTTTCAGGTACCTAGGAATTCCTCAGTAAATAACTACGGTTGTCACTCCTCTTCATCCCTCCCAGGAAGTGAGTTTTTCAGCTGCCAGAACTGTGAGGCTGTAGCTGGGTGCCCACCGGGGCTGGAGCGCTTGGTTCCCAGGGAAGAGGAGAAACCATACAAGTGCCAGCTCTGCAGATCTGCTTTCCGCTACAAGGGTAACCTGGCCAGTCACCGCACGGTGCACACAGGTAGGGGAGGAGAAGGCCTTGACCTCCACGCCCGCCACCGTGCAAGGACGCAGCCCCGGCCACTCTTGCTTGTCGCTTGCAGGGGAAAAGCCCTACCGCTGCTCCGTCTGCGGAGCGCGCTTTAACCGGCCGGCGAACCTCAAGACGCACAGCCGCATCCATTCCGGAGAGAAACCCTACAAGTGTGAGACGTGCGGCTCGCGTTTCGTCCAGGTACGGAGCCAGTCACCAGGGTAGAAAGAAAGGGGAGGGAAGGACGGGTGACCCGGGAAGGAAGGGGTCGGTCCCTCCCCGAGGCCGGCTGAAGGCTCCTCCCCACCGCAGGTGGCGCATCTGCGCGCGCACGTGCTCATCCACACCGGCGAGAAGCCCTATCCGTGTCCCACCTGCGGAACCCGCTTCCGCCACCTGCAGACCCTCAAGAGCCACGTTCGCATCCACACGGGAGAGAAGCCTTACCACGTGGGTACCCACCTGGGCTCGATCGCGGAATTACCTAGGGGCGGGGGGCTGTCAGAGGAGCCGGCCAGGCTACCCACTAGATTTCTCAAGGGGGCGGCCCAGAGTGCCAGGTAACCAAGGGCTGGGGACAGAGAAGGATGGACGTCGTTAAAGCTTCTCAACCAGGTTCGGTTTTCTTGGAGAGGGGCTAACAAGTGGGGGAACTTTGGCTAAATAAAACAACCCTCCATCCCCACTCCCACCCCCAAATAGTGCGGGGCGTGATGGCGCACGCCTTAGTCCCAGCACTGGGGAGGCCGAGGTAAGGGTGATCACTGAGAGTTCAAGGCCACCCTGAGACTACACAGTGAATTCCAGGTCAGCCTCGGCTAGAGCGAGACCCTACCTCGAAAAAACAAAAACAAAACAAAACAAAACAAACAAAGAAAGAAACAGGGCCTATTTCCTAGGCGCCCCTGAAGATTTGTGATGAATGGGATGGCCAGAGGGCCAATTTTCTATTTTCAGAGGAGCGCTGGACAGTTCCCCCTCCTAATACACCTAAAGGGTGTGTGTGGAAAGGCAGGGACCTGACCTGGCTGTTCTCCTGCAGTGCGACCCCTGCGACTTGCATTTCCGTCACAAGAGTCAACTGAGGCTGCACCTGCGCCAGAAACACGGAGCTGCTACCAACACCAAAGTGCACTACCACGTCGTGGGGAGACCCTAGCTGAGCTCCCCCCAAGCCCACAGCTCCCAGCAGGACTGGGAAAACTACCAACATCAAAGTGCACTACCACTTCTTGGGGAGACCCTAGTTAAACATCCCCCCCAAACCCCCCCATCCCTTCGGGGCTCAGAAAACTGCAGGCTGGGCCTGGCTTCTCTGTGGGTCTTCTCTTGGGGTGTGCAAGGCTACTGTGATATCAGAAAGTGCTGTCACCATAAAATATATGTATATATTTTTTAATTTTTTTTTGCTGGGAAGAGCAGGAGTGGCAGGTCCTGGCTAGACCTGCCTCTGTTTTGCTGGTCAAAATCTCTTCCTGCTATGTCATTGTGTAGCTCGGGGCAGGGGGATGGGACACCGAAGCCTTGCCTTCCTTAAAGGAACAGCCAGCCCACTTGTGCACTCTCTCATTTGGGTTATTCTTTGTAAATATAATTTATTGAGGCCCGTGGGCGGCACCAGGGCCTTCATTTTGTTGTGTTTCCCACTGCTTTCCTCCACAAGTGTGATCAGAAGTGACCTGAAACTAAAGGTGAGGTCACTGTTCTGCTGGCAGAGATCACTGGCATTTGGCTGGCTCCTTTGGCTTCAGTGATTTCTATTGTCGTGTATAATAACTTTTATTCTGGGTAATGCCCTTTCTCTTGTTGGTTTGCTTGTTGGCTCGTCCTCTCAATTATAGGTCTGGAACCTTGATTTGTTCTAGGACAAGCCCTGGGAACATGTGGGGTTGGATCAGGAATCCTCTCTAGTGTTCTGGATGTTATACTTTCTCTAGCGGGCTAGAAGTGGATAGGGAACGTTCTCTGTTCTTCAAGGGCGATAGGGACTTTAGTAATGAGCTCAAAGTGGAGATGATTGATGCCTCCCGAAGGCTGGGCATGTGGGCACTGGATTCTATACTGTTCTAAGTGGAGGTCAGTAGTCCAGAGGCTAAGCTGTCCTGTGAACTGACCATGGGACTGACTGCACTATGTCCGTCATGCTTGAGCTCAGCCCTTACCCTCCTACTGGAGGCTGTGCTTAGTATTGAGTTGGTATTTCCATGGAGGAGAGATCTGGAGGTCTTTACCAGAGGGTAGGTGACCTTTCATGATTCTGCGCACTCTCTGCATGCTATGACACTAGACAGTCATGAGCCATCCTTTTCTGCACAAATATCTGGGTTTAAATGTTCCTTGGGGTTCTCTCTAGTGGAGGTGAATCCCTTCTTTGAATGGGTTTTTGGATAGCTTCTGGCAAGTGTCCAAATTTCAGGAACTTCTTTGCCTCTATAAATCAAAAGTACATGGATATATATATATATATATATATATATATATATATATATATATATATATATATATATATAAAACCTTAGAAAGGCTGGATCTGTGACCCATTCTTCCCATCCCTACATTCCGGTCTGGGAACAGTGAGTGTACTAGAACCTTCCGTAGCAAGAAAAAAGGGGCTGAATTCCATTCTGAGATGGCTGTATTTGGGAGAGTAGTTGGGATTCTTGTTGGGATTACAGATTTAAGATTTAAAAGACTGGGCCAAGGACATTTTCTACTGCAACAAGTTGGAATGTAGTATTAAGAGGTTGGTTGGGCCGGATGTTGTGGGGCACACCTTTGATCCCAGTGCTAGGGAAACTGAGGTAGGAGGATCACTCTTCAGTTTGAGCTAACCAGGGATACAGAGTGAGTTCCAGGTCAGCCTGGGCTAGAGTGAGGCCCTGCTTCAAAAAGAAAAGAGGGGCTGGAGAGATGGCTCAGTAGTTAAAGGTGCTTGCTTACAAAAAATAAATTTGTTGAGTGCTGCAGTTTCTAGTATAGACCATGTAGTAAAAAAGTTAGGAATGGAGCTGCCTCTTGGCTGGATAGGGTGTCTGGAGTGTAAGATAATACTCTGAATTGTAGTCCTGACCCTTGCTGCCTGGGGGCCTGAGATTATAGGACATGGCTAGAGAATAAGCACTTCTGAATTTCTGCGCTGCCACTTGGTGAGAAAACCATTTTCCCTCTTTTCATCTTACTCCTCCATCACCTGGCCGCAGACTTAAAGAAGGGAGGAAAAGCAGAGCAGAGATGTGAGGAGGAACAATGGTTTCTACTTGGCAGACTGGATGGGCAGGTGGAAAGTGCTGGGGTGAGGTGTTAGAGCTTGCAAGATCAGATCCTTGGAATAAAGAAGCCTCTCTGTGTCATCTGTGAGTCCTGGGCTGTTGTTTGCAAGGGGGAGGAAGGACTATGGGGTGGGAAGAGACTGTCAACTGAAAACTTGGATTCTGTGCTCCTTGGGCTGTCCCATGCCACTAGACTTCTCGGCCTTGCCCTCTCCTTCCGGCTTATTGTGTAGTAACCAGTGACTTCATGAAGTTGATCCGGAGCCACCTGCATCCTGCTGGTCTGAAGTCACTTCCTGCCTGAGGTGTGGAGGCTGCCCAGGGAAAGTAGGAAGTCATTAGTACTACTTCTAAGTCAGGAAATGCATCATTTTTGAGGACACGCCACCACCAAGGAAAATGAATA
>PVHP010038886.1:0-16649 GCA_004024765.1 Zapus hudsonius | reverse complement strand
ATAAAATTAACCCGCCTCAGCCACTAAAAGATGAGCTAGCTATTAAATAATGAAGAAAACTCCTATTATATTCCAGGAAGGGAACAACTGGTAAAATTAATAACTGATCGTTGTCAGGTTTGTGCGCAGGTGAATGCTCAGCGTCTTAAGCTGCCTACTGGACACAGGCAAAGAAGACAAAGACCAGGAGAACATTGGGAAATTGACTTCATAAAGGTAAAACCTGGATTATATAATAACAGATATCTGTTAGTCTTTGTTGATACTTTCTCACGATGGACAGAAGCATTTCCTACCCGAAGAGAAACTGCAGCCACAGTAACCAAGAAATTATTGGAAGAAATCTTCCCCAGGTATGGAATGCCTAGATATCTGGGTACAGATAACTGGCCTGCATTTGTCTCTCAGGTGAGTCAGAGAGTGGCCATATTATTGGGAATAAATTAAAAGCTACATTGTGCATACAGACCCCAGAGTTCAGGTCAGGTAGAAAGAATGAATAGAACAATTAAAGAGGCTTTGACTAAATTAACGCTGGAGACTGGCACTAGAGACTGGGTCCAATTATTACCCCTGGTCTTATATAGGACAAGAAATACCCCTGGTTCTCATGGTCTAACTCCTTTTGAAATCCTGTATGGCTGCCCACCTCCTGCTATAACTTTCTTTGACTCTCACATTTCATCTCATGCCCCTACCCTTCTCTGCAGTCTCATTTGAGAGCCTTACAACTGGTGCAGAAGGAAATCTGGAAGCCTCTTGCGGCAGCTTACAAGGACACAGAGGAGTTCCCTCACCCACATCCTTTCCAGATTAATGACTCTGTACTGATCCACTGCCATAAGACTGGGAGCCTAGAACCTCGCTGGAAGGGACCCTACACTATGTTGCTGACTACACCAACTACTCTTAAGGTCGACAACATAGCTGCCTGATCCATGCTTCACACGTGAAATCGGCACCCATTGGAGGCAACCATATCCCAACCACAATGGCACCTTCGGCGCTCTGCAAATCCCCTCAAGATAAGACTCATTCGTTCCTAAAACTATGCCTATATTATCTGCTGACTGTCACTTCTATAGAATCAATAGGTCCACTTCTCATTCTCCTGCTTTTATTAACTGTCGGACCATATATTATAAATAGGCTTATTTCCTTTATTAGAAAAAAATTTCAATAGTACAAACCTTTGTGCTCACTCAGGGCTATCAGCAACTCAGAACCTCAGAGGCAATATTTGAAGATTCAAATAGGCCCATAAGACAAGGGGGGAATGAAGAGTCCATTTTGTAAAACTGACTCCATTTCATAAAACAGCCCATATATGAAAGAACAAAGAACCTCTCCTGGCTCACTCCCCCTCCCCTTCTGTGGGAGGTCCTAAGCCATAAAACAAAATGCAAATATCAGGCTCCAACTGGATAACCAATCAAAACTGTACAGATCAGGACAAAAGAACCAATGGAAATATAAAACATCCTATGGTCTGAACTATATTATATTTTTGTAGTTCTTGCCTATAAATACCTGAAGCTTTTGTTCCTCGGGGCTCTCTGGTACACATTGGTCCGGGGAGCCCAACTGCGCAGCCAAAAAGAAAATCCTCTTGCTTTTGCATCTGCTGGTGTGGTTATTTGAGTCCTAGGGTACGCTCTCCCGAGAAAGGCCTTGGAGGTCTTTTCAATATAGTTTGGGGTTTTTAGTTTAACTTCTCTGTCTGTTTCCTCATCCATCAAATACAGATAATCATCACATGTATTTAAATCACTTTGTATCATGGTTAAGTGATCAATAGTTCTACTTTATATTTTTATGAGTGAAGTTTATAAAAGATACGGTGCAAAGAGGATTCATGGATGGAAAAAATAGTTCACAGCCAGCTGGAATTATCATATAAAAATAAGATGCAAATATAAAATTAGTTCACAAAACCCTGAGAAGAATGCTTGAAACCGAACCAGAATGTCTGAGCATCCAGAGCTCAGCATTAACCCAAGCATGCCTTCGAGTGCTTGCACTGTTACTTTCTTGCTTCTAGTCACAGGTTGTGGTAGTTTGAATAATGTCCCCCAAAAGAATTAAGGGTTTATTAAAATTGTAAATTGTCTCCAGCCAGTTCTGGTTAGAGGAAGTGTGTCACCTTGGCCTGATCCTAGGGTTCAGCAGTAAGGTATTTCTGGGGTGGGTCTGGAATTCTAGCTTTACATATGCAAAAAGCAGTCTGAGCTTGTGAGGATAAAAATAGAGAATAAAGGCAAAACGCTTACTTTAAACTGCTCACTTAAACTCAGAAAAGTAGCTGTGCCATAGATCTTGAGAACAGCAGTGTGCAGCTGCCAGATAGAACACAGGAGGGTGGAGTTGAATAACTAGCTGCTTATCTGACTGCACCATAGGAATATAGGAGGATAAGAATAAGTAACCGCTTACCTAGCTTTTGTGAAATGCTTGCACAGAATGACTAAACATAACCCCTGGACTGAAAAGCCTGCACGTGCCAAAAATACGAACATATGAATGTACCAATGAAAAAATAGCCTGTGCAAACTGTTTACTCCTGTCTTTAAAAAGGCTTGAGATCCTGCACTGGACACCGCTGGTCTCAACTTGCTGTGCCTTGCTGTGTGACCATGGTCTGGGTTCGAACCTGTTCAAATAAATGACACTTGCGTTTGCTCTGACTTGAGTCTCTGGTGGTCTCGGGACTGGACCTTACAAGCTCAAGCCTGGAGTTCCTTTTGTTAGTTGGAGTGTGCTTGCTTGTGGTGCTGGTGGTGGGCTTCTGCCTCTGTCTCTGCTTGCTTCTGTGAAAGGGGGCCAGCCTTTTTCCTTCACTTCCCCTGGGTCTGTTCAATAAATATTTTCCTCCCCAAATCGTGCCTGGTTTGGAGATTCATTCCAGCAGCGTGTGGCTGACTATGACAGATTTGGTACCAGGAGTGGGGTGATCTGCTGAGATGAATCTGACCATGTGGATTTTGATCTTCTGGAACTTGTGTGCTGAAGGAATGGACATGGACTTGGTACTTGCAACTGAAGAAGCCTTCCAGAGTGGTAAGCCAAGTTTTATAGACTATTCTGGTGAGAATTTGGAAATGCTCAGTGCAAAGAGAATTGCATTTGGAGGCTTGGCTTGTGAACTTTCTATGGGGAACGTGAGACTGCAGAAAACTTTAATAGAAGTGTGTGCCTGGGCCAAGGGGTGGATGCATCCTACTGCCCATGCCCAGAGAGTTTGAGGCTGATTTTAAGAAATGGACTGTGTGCTTGGCTATGGATATGGGACTAAGATTTAAGATTTGAAGTTGGAAAAACCTCAAAGCAAGTTAACTTACTGGCCCAGAGACTGGGTTTTAATTGTGGCCCAACTGCTTTACATTGAAACAATATAGAGATGCCTGAGGAGTTTCCACCCAGGAAGGACAGAAAGATGGACTGTGCAAACTCTTTGGAAAGGAAATCGCTGAAAGAAAGGAATCTGCTCTTCAAGGTTGCGTCTATTTTGTCCCTGAATTAACATTGCTGTGTCCTGCATACCTAGTATTGCTTTTGGAAGCATGAGGAATGCATGCATGGAGTGGGTCGTGAAGTGCACACGGTTCCAGGAGCCGCTGCTGAGATGTGGTATTTGAGATGCGTGGAGTCCCTGGTTGGCAAGTGAAGCCATTGGAAGGTGGACCGTGGTTTGCAATGGAGACTTGAAGACATTTTGGACATACCAGGACTGTGCAAGGGCTACCATGGAGCACTGTTGGCTCGGGGTGGAAGTTTTCCCAGCTACTCAGCTAAGCTGGAGGGATAGAATCAGAAAATCCGGTGACTCCGGTTGTGCTATTAGACTTGAACTGCAGATGTGGATGTTTGCTGATGTTTGTTGAGTTTACATTGGCCTAGTCTTTCCTTGTTATGCCTCATAGCAGTTGGAAATGTTTGCTCTGTGCCATTATATGTTAAAAGTTTGTAACTTGTTTTAATTTTACAAAATTTAAAGTTAAAAGACAATCTTAACTTTCAGATAAGACTGTGGGATTTTACAGTTAGACTAAACATAATATAGATAATTACAATTCTTTTGGGGGCCAGGGGTGGATTGTGGTAATTTGAATAATGTCCCCCAAAAGAATTAAGGGTTTATTAAAATTGTAAATTGTCTCCAGCCTGTTCTGGCTAGAGGATGTGTGTAACCTTGGCCAGATCCTAGGGTTCAGCCCTAAGGTATCTGGGGTGGGTCTGGAATCCTAGCTTTACATATGCAAAAAGCAGTCTGAGCTCAAGCCTGGAGTTCCTTTTGTTAGTTGGAGTGTGCTTGCTTGTGGTGCTGGTGGTGGGGTTCTGACTCTGTCTCTGCTTGCTTCTGTGAAAGGGGGCCAGCCTTTTTCCTTCACTTCTCCTGGTTCTGGTCAATAAATAATTTTCCTCCCCAAATCGTGCCTGGTTTGGAGATTCATCCCAGCAGCATGTGGCTGACTACGACACAGGTACAAAAATAACATCTTTGTCCAATGAAATAAATCTCAAGAACTTATTTCTCAAGCTGAAGGGCATCTTTGCCTGGCTAAGTTGATCACTTTGTTATAGTTATTAATTTTGGGACTGATTCTTACTGTCACTTCACTGTTTAGTGTATCGATGTGAAACACATTCTAATAAAAAGGCACTTCTCTGTTGGAAGGGCACATAAATCCTACTGCTGGACACACATAGGCTTTATTTAATCCAGATTTTTTTTAGCCCAGGGTCTTGTGATTTCTGTACAAGAATGCTACCAACTGAGCTGCACCCACAGCACAACCCAATACTTCTTGAGTGTGTGTTTTGAGGTAAGGTACTGTGCTACCTATTAATGGAGATCAACAGAGATTTAGGTAACACTAGATCAAATCACCACCTCCTTTTTGAATGTGACTGGTTCTATTTTCCCTAGAAAGATGCCTAGTAATGTTCTTAGTTCATGGAACATGAAATGCCAATGCCAAGGAAGTGAGCAAGCGAGGGAGGGGAAGAGGGAGGAAGGGAGAGAGGATGGATCGAGAGAGGGAGGAAGAGAGAGGAAGAGGAGGAGGAGGACATGTAGAAGATTCACCACACCGAAAGCAACACTGGAACGGGAACAGGTCTTGCTGCTTGCTCTCTCAAGAGCCCAATGGGGAATGTAAGTAGTGGGCTCATGAACTTAGTATGCATTGGGGAAACACAGACAATGGCAATAGCTTATTTCTTAAAAGTCAAAAAGAATACCCAGTAGTGCTATTTCACAGAAAATTAAAATAGACCTACAAACGGAGTATTGGCTTTCTGTCAAGTCTGTGATTGATAAATGAGGTACAGCCACGAGCTGCAGAACTCAGGGTGCAGGGAGAAAGGTGAGTATGCAGCATGTGATGTGCAGTGAGGGGCACAGGCACAGCAGATTCAGGGATGTGGAAGCATTTTTCTTGAAAAGTTCCAAGAATGAATATAACACACCAAAAGGGTCTAGTCTCTCCCCATGGATAAAGTAATTAAGGCATGAGAAAAAGAATAAAATCACAACCATACCAATGCACAACATAGAAATAAGTAAATCATGCAAAGCAATGTGCTGCTATGAGAGAATGAAATCTGACTAGACTTGCTGGATGGTCAGAGGAGTTAGGAATAAGCACAAAAGAGAAAGATGCTTCCAAGAATAGTCTAGTTTATATGAACCATTGCTTCTTTTTAAAATATTATTTATTTACATATTTAAATTGTATTCATTTATTTATATGCATCCATGTGTGTATGTATGGGTGCACCAGGGTCCCTTTACTATAAGCAAACACAGATATGTGTACCACTTTGCGTCTAGCTTTTAGGTGGGGAATTGAACTCGGGCCAGCAGGCCTTGCAAGCAAGTGCCTTGAACCACTGAGCCATCTTCCAGCCCAATGAACACTGCTTCATGAAACAGTAATCCTTAATCAGCCTGGGCATCTAAGTGGATATGTCATGCGGCCCAATGGAGCAGATGACTCGGATGGAAACTTGTACTGCTAGTCATCATCAGTTTGGAAATAACTCAATTTACTAGATTGTTTGGAGTTCTAGCAGAGGAGCACAGGTAGTCATGTATAGTTCTAACTGACAATGGCCCTCCTCTTTTGAGAAAGATCATCTCTTCAAAGGGATGTGGGAGAAAGGGGACACCTGCCTAGCCTTGCAGATGGGCTAAAGTAATGTTCATGAACAACAGGGTGACACATGTCATAATCAGGACATCCTCACAGTGATGTTTCAATCTTCAAGTTACAAAGTATGCCCACGAAGAAGACAGGATGGAAAAGAAATGACCTACAACAGGTCCTAAGAAGCCTCCATATTTAATGAGACAAGAGAGCACTGCTAAGTGGCAGGGTGAGTCATGAAGAAGCAGTATGTTTTCCACAGGGTTGTGGTAAGCAGCCTGCACAGCCTATACTTACGGTGTACTCCACGGTCCTGGGGGGCTTCTGAACTACCATCTTCTCTTTTTTATCATAAGTTTTGTTTGGATTGTCATCTGAAGAACAAATTGCATGGAAATGAATAATGTCATTTTCAGGAATTGAAAAGAGACTAAATCTACATTATATGGGACTCTACTACCAAATTATAAGGAATGATACTAATAGAAAAACGGGCTATGGGAAGAAATAAACAACATTCATAAAACATATAACTCATGTCATCACCAGAATAAGTGGTTAATACTAATTGTGATTAAATAATACAAGCAAAAAAACAGTGGAAAAAACCCTCACAGTTAAAAGAATAGTTTAAATGGTGATTGCGATGACAATGAAATTGCAGGTAACTGGTAGAATCACTGAATAAACGATGCATAGTGTAAATCAGTTTAGTCCTCTTAGAAAGCTATTTGTCAACATGAAGCAACAGCCATAAGATGGTCATTCTTTTACTTAGTAATTCTTTTCTTAAGAATGATTTCATAAAGTGTTATTTACAATATGAAATATGGAAAAACATTCTACTCCAATAACATACTTTTGCAATTTTTATAGGTCAATATTGTATAGGTCAAGTATGGGCAGCTTCATTTAACTCCACAAAATTGTTATGTTTAAATGCATCACAACATGTATTCATATATCATAGATGAATATGATATCCATATATCAAAAACCATAGAAACAACTCAATTGCTATTTTAACCTTATCTCTGCTTGTTTACAGTCAGCTCACACTTAGAAGGTCCTAAGACAATCAAACTCCATCTATCTGGGTTCTTGCGATTGCTCTCCAAGGCCTTCAAGGACTGCAAGAATGGAAACCCTAAAGGCCTTCAGTTTGCCCTATGCCTACTCCCCATTAACTGCTTGCTTTTATTTTTTTCTTCCAGGACGGTCTTCCTACACTATACACTTTCAGGGTCCTTTAGATAGTCCCACTGGAGAAGTTTCCCAATTACCACACCCAGTGACCCCACTAAGCTTGAAGAAGCCAAACTGGTCTCTGTCCCAATTCCCTAATGGCAGTTAGGGTTACTTCTTCAGAGGGGGGACTGAGGCAGTTTAGGGTGCATGGACCCTGAAAATAACAAAGCAGGAATGTCCTTGGCCTGCCCTTGCACTCAACTTTGCTAGAGATCAGAAAAGAATCTGGCTTCTCCTATCTCTTGCCTAAAGATACTACATAGATCTGTTTTTCTATAAATAACTGGAGAGGGCTCTGGGAAATAGTTCCCCTTTCCTCCAATTAAGGTTTAAATCGGATCCTGGAGTTCTAGTTGGTTAAGCTCAGCACTGACTAGCCTCTTCCTGAGCCATCCCCTGAGTCCACCAATCAGCTCTCTCACTCAGACTCATCTGAGTCAGAGGTGAAGTCCAGCACAATAAGATTATGAACAGATGCTAGATAGACAAGGCCTCTTGTTGGATTTTCACCTCTCCTGAACTTCCAGGGCCCTGCTCTGGTAAGCCCTGCTCATCTTGGCCCTGCTGGGTTGAATAGTCCAACTTTTATGTGAACATTTTTTGTTGTTTTTTTCGAGAGAGGGTCTCACTCTAGCCAAGGCTAACCTGGAATTAATTCACTTTGTAGTCCCAAGATGGCCTTGAACTCACATTGATCCTACTACCTCTGCCTCCTGAGTGCTGCAATTAAAGGTATGTGCTGGCTCTGAAAAAGTGTAGTGCAATTTTATACCTTTTATTCTGGCAAAATTGGAAAACTGATTCTAGTGTTGGTAGAAATGTGAAGTGTTACAAGGAATGTGGAAAGAGCCAGTCATTCCAGCTAATTAAGCATACACAGGTTGCATACTATGAGCTAAACTCACAAATATACATGCCCCCTTGGGAGATATACAATTATATGTATAATAATAACCAGCCAGAACATATTCATCACTGTCCTCCACAGCAGTGGGGAGCTGGAGGCTAAGTAAAATGTGGTAGCTCTGCTCTGTATTGGAGGTAGTAATTAGACATAACAAGCCAGATTTAGACACAGCAACATTCCACATCAGAAGAAACAGAATGGAATGTATGAAAATTCACAAACATGTACAACAGACTGGACATAGAACAGCCACAAACACTGTTCAAGGAAGAATAAAACCCTATCAAGCTGAATACACTAGAGTGATGTGTGCTAGCAAGAAGATGGAAATGGAAAGAAGATGAAAGGAAGTTAGTGAATCAATGTCAAGGAGCCACCTCTGACCAGTCATGTTATAGCATAATCTCAAATGGGATTAACACAACCCTCTACACCTAAAGTCCTATAGATTCGCTCAGTTAGAAATGATTAATACCATTTCATCTACATAATAACTATGGGGATATTGGATGAGAATAGGAAGGTAACACAGAAATGTGCAAATAACTAACTCACATAGAAATTATGTTCAGAAAGTTCAACCACAAGATGTTATGAATAAGTCTTATAACATTTAAAAATTGGGTTACCTAATTACCAAAAGGTATGCAATGAAATTTTAACACTTCCTTTTTCTCCTTCTAAAGAATGAGAAAAATTGAAAACTTAGTTTTTCTAAAGATAACCCAGCTGAACATTTCCAGAAAAACTCTTCCAGAGGCTCCTTTTGGCACAGGGTCTTATGTTATTCACTACTTTTAATATCTTGTCTCTGTTTTCTTTGTTGCATACTCTGTCCTCACTGGCATCATGAACCATTGTCCCTTTAGGTCCTCATGGTTTTAGAACAGGAGATATATATATATATATATATATATATATATATATATATATATATATATATATATATATATATATATATATTGTAAATGCTTCCAAATGTTTCTACATCACAATCTATGTTTCCACCTGCTCCCTGCCTGTCCATCAGCTGCTCATAATTCCCCTCTGGTCTCTGTGGAGAACACTGCCACAAGCCACCAACTGGGGAGCAGCTGCCTGTTGCCCAGCTACAAAGAGAAATGTGTACTTGTTAAACCTTTCAGGATGAACTTGTTATGGACACCCAGTCAGTACAAAAAATATAATTAAAATATAAATAATTACCTTCCATTGCAATTGGAAGAGACTAGAAAAATATCAAGCATGTAAGTACTAAAACAAGCAAAGAGAAATGCTTTTCCATCCAGTCTAAGATGCTGAGATCTTCGAGAGAAGTCTGAGCTGTACCCAGCCTTTATGTCAAAATGAAATCCAGTTTAGAAGGTTGAATGAACAACTTAATACAGACCCATGACCCTGGCACGCTGGATTGTGGCTAACACTTTTCACTGCATAGTAACACACTGAGAAAATCGAATGCGGCTGTTGTAGCTGCAAATCAAACAGCGTGTTTTACAGTTAGCTAAGCACACACACACACAAAAAAAAAAAAAAAACAGAAAATAACTGGTCAAACAGCTGATCAAAATTTTTCTTGGTAATCAAAATAAGCAGGTGTGATGGCTGGGTTTTGTTGTCAACTTGACATTTTCTGTAATCTTGGGTGGGTCTCTGAGGATATTTACAGCAAGGCAGCCTCTCAGTAGGGGACAGGATGTAAGGAGGCTCAGGAAAACTAGAAACAAACTTTCCTTCGGGGGGGGCAGTGCAGGAGGGTATTTATTATAACTGATTCCATCAGATGCCTTTCAGGCATCATAGCTGTGTGAAGTTGGGCAAGTTACCCAAAATCTTTGTGCATCTATTAAGATAAAGAACTATCTCATAAAGTTGCTAACAAATTGATAAGATGAATGTGAATGCAGTGTGACTCTCAGAGCTAAGTGTTTACAGGTACATTTTCATTAGTCTTGGTACAGCTAACTCAGGGAAATAGCTATTGGAATAGAGTCCTATGTTAAAAGAGTTTTAAAAAATCAGCAAAAAAGGTTCCATTCCAAGAATGCAGCAGCAACAGGGTTAATACAGCAGTTGAGTATAAATCACATGAAGGAGAAAAATCTGAACTGATCACTTTGATAAATGCCTGAAAGGCATCTGATGGAATCAGTCATAATTCATTTTTAAAAGAACAAAGTAAGCCAGGTGTGATGTCTCACACCTTTAATCCCAGCACTCAGGAGACTGAGGTAGGAGGAGCACATTAGTTTGTGGCCAGCCTGGACTACAGAGTGAGATCCACATCAGCCTAGGCAACAATGAGACCCTGCCTCAACAAAACTAATTCACTACATAAACAAAGATAAAGTAAACGATGGGCTGGAGAGATGGCTCAGCAGTTAAGGCACTTGCCTCCAGTGCTTAAGGCCGTGGGTTCAATTCCCCAGGACCCACATAAGCCAGACCCACAAGGTGGTGGCCCTGGTGCGCTCTCTCTCTCTCTCTCTCTCTCTCTCTCTCTCTCTCTCTCTCTCTCTCTCTCTCTCTGCTTGAAAATGAATAAAATATTTTTAAAAAGATAAAGTAAATGAACAAAATAACAGATAGCAACAAGTACACAACTCTTAGAAAAGTAAAGATAGGATACAGTTCCTTAACATGCTGAATTTTTAGTGATTGCTTTGATATTTACTAGAAATGTGCTTCTGAAAAAGTAATGCAACATTGACAAGTGTATATTAAAAGCAAATGCCTTGTATGAATGACAGGCCTACTGGTGCAATAGTGGTATGACTGTTTGGTGGCAGCCAACTGCTTTCTGATTGGATTTCAGGCTAGTTCCACTGGAGGATATTCACTCCTGTTATTATAAACTCGGTCAAAAGCCCATAGTTGGAAAGGTCATAGGCTTTGGTGGATAACCTACTGCTGTTGTTTTTGCTAAGTGGACATGATGTCAAACTGCCTTCTAAATATTCATGTTTATAAGCATAGATCAGTGTTTCTCTCAGTGTTGATAAGAGAAGCTTCTTTTTGCAGTGGGCAGAGAACTCATAAAGGTAAAAGTGCTGAGGATAAGTGACTGTTAAGTGCTCAGCACTAAACGAGACATCTCTATCACCCCTTGCAAGGTCAGGAAGCATCCATAGAAGAAAGAGGGGAAAAAAATGTAAGAGCTGGGCGATGGGCAGGAGAGCTCTGAAATTCTGTCTTCTGGAAACTCATGAAACTCCTTGTATTTGGGGTTACTTGTAAAAGATTTGTACAAGATTGAGTCTGTCAACATTCATAATGGATGAGAGCTTATGAGACTCCATAAGGAGCTATTAACAGGTAAAGCTGCACAAGGAGCAGGAGTCTTTTGCTTCAGTGCTGTAACCAGTGTTGCTAATGTTCCAGTACATGACTACATACATATGCTGATGCAAACAACCCAACTAAATACAATTTTACAAAAAATACAAAGACATAGAGACATGAATGTAGGAAGGGGGAAGCTTTGAACAGGAAGGAATTCAGCAGGAATAGGAAGGGGACAAGAGAAGCCATCATGGAGCTTTCCCCTAGAGTCTGTAAGCCAAATAAACCCATTCCTCCACAAGCTGATTCTGATCAGGTTCTTTTCTGTGCAGCACTGAAATACATGACTAGAACATGAGGGTAAATATCATCAGATTACATTATTTCATGAATGAAACGGTCAATAAAAAAGGAAAAGCAAATGTCTTATAAGAATTAAAATGGGGGTTGGGGATTGAGCTCAGTGGATGAGTGCTTGCCTAGCAAGCACAAGGCCCTGGGTTCAGTTCTCAGCACCGCAAAAAAAAAAAAAAAAGAATTATAATAAATTCATGATGTTACCACCAGGTCTGCAATTGCTGGCTAATTTCCTTAAGTCTTACTGACCCTTAGGTCATGGATGTGGCCTCTGACCCCAGCTTTTGGAAGGAATAGTGAGCAGGAGCAGTGAGAGATACAACAGGTACTCCAGCTCCCCTGTCCTCCCTCATCTCCCCCTGTGCCAAAGGACCATGTGCCTTCCAGCAGGTCTAGCAATGCCTCCAGAGTTTCTGCACATGAAATATCTCACACACATTACATCACAATGTCACATGAAGCCAAGCCATATTTACTCATCAAGAAAAACCTTTGGGGAGTTCTATTTAGCAGTAAAGAAAAATGAAATTTTTAGGATAATGGATGGATCTGGAAAGGATTATACTAAATGAGATAACCCAGGCCCAGAAAGCCAAATGCTGTGTGTTCTCTCTCACTCATGTTTAGACTTGTATGTGGAGTAAAAGTCAGTAGTAGAGGCCAGTAAGCTATAAGGGCTAACAGTGAGGGAGGAGAGGGGGGACTTAAAAGGAGGGTATTATGTATATGTAAGTAGATGAACAGTTCACTGGGGGGGTGCAATGGCCTAAGTGTAGTCAGGAGAAGGGATTGAGTAAAGGAAGGATGGGAAGAGAGTTAATGAAAATTTAAAATGTTATTAGTAAGTCATATAAAAAGCTACTTCTTTGGATGACACACCCAGAAGCCATAGATTGTTATTAGAAAAACTTCAGTGCCAGAGATGGGATACCTTCCAGCGAGTTGTTAGCCAGGGTGGTTCCTAAGACCCCCCCCAAAAAAAAGAAAACATTACAGGCCATTGCCAAGGCTTTTGGTTGTCCACCAGAACTAGATGGTAAGACCCTATTGCTGAAGGCCACATATACTTGGGCTAAAGGTCACTGAGAAATTAAGCTAGAGCTGATGTGGAAATCTCCTCCCTGTTACTCAGCTGATGGAAAGCTGGAAAAAGCCATGGCAGCATGCAGCCCTATGGGAGAGAGAAGTCATCAATGGTGGTGAAGAGCAGTGGAACTTGCAAACCTTAAGATTGGACAGCCAGGCCAAATGTGCCAACTGGGGCAATAGTGGCATGTCTTTTATGGGGGAAACCAACCACTCTCTAATTGGACTGGAGGCCTGATCCATGAGAGGGAATGCATGCCTGGTACTGAAGACCTAGTCAAAAGCCTATGGAGGGGAGGTCATGAACCCTATAGGAGTAATACCTGCTGTTGTCTGGATAAATATGCATATTATGCCCATCAAACTGCCCTATAAGCACTTTTGAAAATGTGTATACCCATTTATTAATGCTATTCTCACTTTTGGTTAAAGAATCTTCTCTTTTTCAGATGGCGGTGACCACTGAGATAACTCAAAAGGCACCATTAGTGCTAAGAAGAAATGACAGTGGAGTGTTCAGCACTGGGACATCTCTATCACATTTCCCAAGGCTCAGGGTATATTGCAGAAGAGGTTGTGGAAAGGTTGCAAGAGCCAAAGGAAGGGTAGGACTTCTTACAATGCAATCTTCCAGACATAAAATGGCCTTGAAATTCATGCCCTCACAGTGCCTGACATTACCAACACAAAACCTATACAAAGGGGCTGATGAGATGGCTTAGCAGTTAAAGTGTTTGCCTGCAATGAAGAAGGACCCGAGTTCAATTCCCCAGTGCCCATGTAAAGCCAGCTACACTAGAGGGTGCATATGTCTGAAGTTTGTTTACAGTGTGCTCTCTCTCTCTCTCTCTCATAAATAAATAAAATTTAATAAATAAATGAAATTTTTTTAAAAAACCTATACAAGAGGAAAAGATGACATCAAAATAAAAGACTAATTGAGAGGGGGAGGGGATATGATGGAGGGTGGATTTGAGAGGGGGATGTTGAGGTGGGGAGTGAATTATCATGGTTTATTGTGTACAATTATGGAAGCTGTCAATAAAAAGTTGTTTTTTAAAAAACTTAGAAAAGGTAATTTGTGTACAGAAAAATGTTGAAGTTGTCACTATGGGAAATAACCTAGCAGGTGGTTACTTCATGTTTTCATGAAAAACAAAAATCTATAGCAAGAGAAAGTAGAGAATTTCATGTTGCTTTTTCCCTCCTAGAAATCATCTTTTGAATCCAGGAGGTGAAATTGTGATATGAAATGATTAAAGGCATTTCTGATTTGTTATTGCAAAGCTAGTATGGCTGTGTATAACCCAGCACTCGAGGCTGAAAATGGGGAACTTGAGTGTAAGGCCAGCCTGGGATGCGCAGAGAGACCCTGCAGCAAAAAAAATAAAGAAAAAGAAAGAGAAAAAAAGAAGAAAGAAAAGGGGAAGTGAGGGAAAAGAAGGAAGGAAGAAGAAGACAGCCAAATATACTGTTTATACAACACAGATTCTCTTTACACAAATCTTTAACTCTGGTAGTCACATAACTACATTTTCACACAATTATATAGGTCCTCAGTTTCGTTATCATGACAGCCCAAACAAAATTCTTTTAAAGTTTTCATTTTATCATCCAGGATTCTTAGTATCTCCACTTTATAACAAAACATTACATTATTTTAGTAATATATCTTATTTCAATTTGGCTTATTTTCCTAGGAATTTCAATCAAATTTCTCTCTCTGCACACTGAGCCCTGCACGCTGAGTCCAACACAGAACCACAAATGTTTCCTGCGTTTGTAACTTGACCTTTCTTATCTCCTTGTGCTGTTCTAACAGTAAAGATTAAGGGAGAATGCATTCCTTTAACATAAAAGTGTGCTGTGATAGAATTCCTGACACTTAATATATTTTGATCCTGAAATAGATCAAACATCTTTTCATGCATTTAGAAACATGCCAATGTAGTTGAACACAATATAACTTAATAGCTAACTTTAAAGTATTATAATACACAGCAGTGCCAAACAATTTCTTACAAGTTCATGTAAACACAATAAATTAAAAAGAGTCCTTTCTACTAGCAAATATAAGTACAAGCATGGAAGGGTTGAGTCCACTTGTTCTAGAAGCCTTCCGATGTTTACTATGTGCCAGGTGCTACCCTAGGTGCTGAATGGAGATTTATCTGATGCTATGTGCCTTATTGTGAGCATTCCACTTCCTTTTTCCTACTTCTCACTCAAAAACAAAGCAAAACATTTATAGAACCAGCAACGGGCTGGTACAAGCAATTCTAGTGACTCAGTTGTTCCACAACATTCATTATTACATCTTAACAGCTGTACTCAAAGTGTCACAAGATAGCATGGCTTATTGCCCAAAGCTTAAGTGAATCACAGATAAATCCATTTCAACAAGTAGAAACATTATGTTGTTAAAATATGTTTCCTTCTCTCGGGCAAGTAATGTTATACATGTGGAATTACACTTACAAGAAGTAAATACTTTCAGCACAATACTATGTTTTTCTAATATTCTTTTTGTAAGGCCTTGCTTTTACTTTATCATACTGTTCTCATCAGTTCTGTGAATTTTATGATTGTTTATTTTTAAAATAATTATGTAATCCATACAAGTGAAGAAAACAAATTCCCTTATAATTTCTGTATTCAGAAACAAAACCAAAATGTCAGTGTACTAAACTAGTCTGCATTTCTATACACATGTCACAAACTATTGTGATCTTTGATGTGTTCCCTGAGTCACTTCCATTACATGTACACATTCATTCACCTCACACCTGTAAGGAGCAATTCACAGGCTTTCCATATGAAATCAAGGCACTTTAAGATGCGCCCCTCAAAAAATCTCCAGACATAAATTCCATTATATTCCTCATTCTTCAGTCCCCTCATTTGTTAAGACTAACTTTGTTCTGAGCTGTATGGTCTGTTGCTGTGACCAGTCTTCCTCAGCTCATTTCAGATCAGCACAGCCCACATTCATCAATTTCATCACATCTTGGAAATATCGGAGTTCCGCAACTGCTTCCCTCTGATTACAGGGTGAAGTCTAAATCCACAGCAGACAAGACCTTCCCATTGTCATGTGGAGCCTCTCCTGCCTGGAAGACTATAGCTACACCCCAAAGCAGCTGGTGAAGCTGCAGACCCTTGACCTGAGGTCTGCTGCTCCACCTAGCGGTGCTGAGATGAGACTCTAGAAAACAGCAGTGGAGCCTGCAAAGTCAACCAAACCTGCCAAGAAGGTTTGTCTACATCCAGACGTGGAAAGGGCCAAGGAGTCCTGGAATCGACTGGCCAACCGAACAGGATGAATCCTAGCACTGGATTCTCCTGAGAAAATACCCCAAATCTCCAGTCCAGTGGTAATCACTATTATTTTTGAGAGAAGATGATAAACTGTGATGGCATCTTTATTGTTGCCACCAAAGAAAATGACATGACGGGCTTGAGAGATGGCTCAGCGGTTAAGGCACTTGCCCCCAGTGCCTAAGGCCCCGGGGTTCAATTCCCCAGGACCCACATACGCCAGACCCACAAGGCGGTGGCCCTGGTGTGCTCGCTCTCTCTCTCTCTCTCTCTCTCTCTCTCTCTCTCTCTCTCTCTCCTTG
>PVHP010038885.1:0-16637 GCA_004024765.1 Zapus hudsonius | reverse complement strand
CCTCAGGTCTGCTCAAGAGTACTGTGAAGGCAAAATCCCTTTCCTTTCAAGAGTCTGAAAGAATCAGTGAATTAGCTTGACAGGCTAATTATACCTCTGTTGATATACTCTTTAAACTTCAATTTTAGAATTTACACACTTCCCCATGAATTTTCCCTTTAGTTATTAAGACAACCATACACGCTGAGTCGTTCTCACGAGGAAAATGAGATGAAATTCCCTGGAAGTGACTTGCATAAAATACTTCCCGACTCTCGTTTCAGATCTCTGAATTTCCTTGATTTCATATTGTTCAACACTTATATCACCACTAGAGTTTCTCCCACAAAGGCAGGATATTGAAATAATCTGCTATAACCATTTCTCATCCCTGAGAGGTCTCAGTGGCAAACTCTTTTGGACCCCATCACTCCTGACTGTGGTTTCGGAATAGCTGTCCCTTCTTCCCTCCTCCCCCTTACTTCACAACTGTCTTAATTGTTCAGGAGCGCTGGGCCTTAACTTCAGAATCCTGACTCAACGTCTTTCACTTTAAGATGTAATAAGAAAATGATTTTAGCAGTTAAAAAAAAACTGGCCTAAATGGCAGATTTAACTCAAAATAGCCATCAGAATTATATAACCAACCAAATGCATTTCCTTTTCACACTGAAACATGACTCCTCCAATACAAAATCTAAAGTGCAGACATCAGCAAGAAAAGCAAAGTAGGTCTTTCTCAGCCATTACTCACTGCAATTGAAGGGCTCTAATTTTATTTATTCTTCTGTTCTCATCACTCAAGCTCTTAAAACTGACTTGCTATGATGATTTCTGATATATTTCAAGCAGTGTGCCTTGCCCAATTAAATACATAATCAAGTATTTCAAATCAATCAGTAAACTATTTTGTTAGAGACTGTCAATGAAACATACACTTTAAACATTAAATATGTTGTTCATTTATTTTGAGAAAGAGAGAGAAAGATTGGGTGCACCAGGGCCTCCTACCAGGTGAAGGAACCCTAGAGGGTTTGCTCTTTTGTTCATCTGGCTTTACGTGGATATTGGGAATGGACCCCACGCCATCAGACTTTGCAGCAAGCTTGTTTAAGCCAACAGCCATCTCTCCAGCCCCCAAAGCATACATTTTTCTTCTAGGATTTGAGAAGAAAGTGCTGAAATATATTTAATGTTTCCTTCCAAGATGTCACATTTTCCTCACCATTTCCAACGACAAAATTTAGTTGAATGCAGGTGCCACTGTCTATTGGTCATTCTTGAGTGCAGGTGCCACTCTCTCATTGGTTATTCTTGAGTGGGAGCTGCTCTCTCATTGGGTCTTCTTGTTTATAGACAGGTGCACTGGGTCCAAGACCACCCACAGTGAGCAATTCCACTACTATTGATTACTGGGGTGATTAACTTTTTTTTTTCATAAAAAACTCTGGCCCTCAGAAAAACCTTCAAGTTTAACCATCACTAATTGTTCCTAGCACTCAAGAATGGTATTCCTAAATATCATCTAAAAACACAGATATTCATATAAAAAAGAACCATCAATGCTTAAATGCAATGCAAGTGGAGTAGAAAAAAAAAGCCCAGGGCACATATTCAGAAGTAATGAGAAAAGATAGAAGCGTTATGTCCTCAACTAGCCAGATTCATGATCTGTCTCAGTTCTGCACTTGGTATATTTAAGGTAGGAATAACGTTCAACAGCACGCATAGCGCTTCCAGGATTTAAAAGAATAGGCAGAATAATGGGTCAAAAGTAGAGCTTTAAAAAAATATTTTGTTAGCCGGGCGTGGTTGGTGCATGCCTTTAATCCCAGCACTCGGGAGACAGAGGTAGGAGGATCACCGTGAGTTCAAGGCCACCCTGAGACTACATAGTGAATTCCAGGTCAGCCTGGGCTAGAGTGAGACCCTACTTCGAAAAACCAAAAAAAAAAAAAAATTTTGTTTTCAATTAAAAGAAACATACGTGATACTACATTTATACAAAGGTGATAATTTCAAAGTATGTTCAACTATAACATCCCCTTTGAGCCTCAGGAATTAGGATTTATGTTTAAGATTAGGAAGTCTCTCAATGAGAAACACGATGGTCTTTTCAGTGACTTCTAAAGTCTTGGAATACTCCCCAGGCTTGCCTTACGGAGGGATGCACCCTTCCACACTTTAGAAAGTGGCCATATTTAACATCCACTCCCTGGGAGCCTGTCCACGCCCTCGGTGACACAGTCATGTGAGATGTGTCTTTTTTGTGTTTTGTTCCCTACACCATCCAGCTTCTAGTACTGGCCTCAAGGCTCTTTGTTTGCTTGTCTGATTGTCTCCACGGCTGCTTTTCCAGTAGGAACTTCAGTAGAACTGACGTTCCCTCAAGGGCATAATTGAACTCATTTAGCAATAATTCTTAGGCCTCATTATTTCTGACCCTATACAAGAAGACAAAGATGCAGGCAAGCCATGGTCTCTCCCTGTCTGGTGTTGAAGTCTAGATTACCGAAATCATAATTTAAGAGAAATTAGAACAGTGATGAATATTACAAAGCGAAATCACAAAAAAGAGATGTGTCAGGTCCCTTAGAGACAGAACCGACCTTGAGTGATTGATCCCATCTTAAGGAAGTGATGTTTATGTTAAAATGTGACAAATTAACTATGGTTTCTGGCACAGCTTTCTAGAGAAAAAAACCATAAGCAACCCAGGCAAAATGTTTAAACCAAGTTATCAAACAAACTGCAAAGTTTCATCATGGCGGAGAAGTGAATTTGGCTAACTTCCAATTATGACGTTGAGAAATAAATCAAAATAACTTTGAAAATGAGAATTGGATTCCAAATGTTCTCTAAGATGGGGCTTTTTTATCCTGAAGGTCATGAAATATTATAGAAATATTTCCAGCAGGTGTATCGCACGAATATATACTCTATGGAGACAAACAAGGATGCTTTAGATACAATTACACATCGGTGACTGAAAAAAGATGGAAAACGGACGTTGGCTTGGAGCAGGATGGTGCTAAGATCAAAGAAGGAGGAAAGCCACACAAAAGACGAAGGTTCAGTGAAGCTTGGTTATTACCAGCTGTGGAGACTCAAAGAGAAAGAGACATCGAGAACATGACCTTTGACTTCAGCAACAGACAAGAAGCAAAGGGAAAAGGGACAAAGTAGCTTGAATGTTCTTACTGAGCTATCACCCAGCTATACGGACAGAATGGCACAACAGTGCTGGATTTGAAACTTTGGGTGCTGATCTGATAATTATCCATGTTTAACCAAGGCCATAGAGAAAAACATGAAAATAAGGTAGTGATTTGGTCAATGAGACCAAGAAAGCTGACAGTTCTAATAATAAAGGAGGAAGAAAAATACCTCAACTATCTCAAATGCCATGGAATATTCTACCATGCAATGCTGAGCCTTCCATGTTAAAAAGTATTGGCATTACACAGATATACTTCAGGGCACTGACCAAACACAATACATCAAATGAGGCCTCTTAATTTTACCCCACATATATGCTTACCCACACATACCTTGTTAATCTTATATCATGTTGATTTAATATTTTGCCTCCAAATAAGACATAATATTGCATTGGAAGAAATGTTAAAATAACTCTTTCAAAAACAGTAAAAAACAATTTTCTCCAAATGCAAATGCTTTTAGAGAAATAAAGGCCATTGCTTAACCATAGGAGAAAGACCTTCTACATATATGAATGCATAGTCATTTATCTTTTAGAGAAAGAAATTAAACAACTAAGCAATTTCAAAAAGTAAAATGAATAATTTCAAGAGATGGCTCGATTATTTCAGAATATCGATCCCTGAAGTAACACAACCAATAGAGGACACCTAGTGGTCTTTAGCAGAATCAATACTTGTGGGCAGAAATAAAAAACAAAGACCTGCGCACATGTGCACAGACATGCCAATTGGAGCGTGATGTCATCAAGAACACTATGCTTATAAATGTCAAGCATACATAAAATAAAATATTTTGAAGATTTCCATAGGACTTATTGCACTTGAATTTCTCAACTGCATTATTATTTATAGGCATAAAATGTCACCTTTACGTGAATCCCCTTAAATAAAATGGAAAATAAAGGACCATTGGAATAAACCCTAGCTATAGTGATCAGTAACATCAGATACACTATGTATTGCCCCAAAATTTAAATCTCAAAAAACACAATTGATATATAATTATAAACATCTCCAAATAGAGTATCTTAGACCTGCATCCATACAGAGTTCAAGGGCAAACCTGCTTAGCAAATATAAATCTTTTAGCTATTCAGAAATTATCCTGCGTAGATAACTATGTGCAAAGAGCTGACTCCTCACTAGTGATAAGGAGCCTCCCATCCTCACAGTACTCTAAAATGCAAACACACAACCCAAATTACCTTCAGTGTCAACTTATGAACTCCAAGGTGAGTACCTGTTCCAGTCTGTGCTTGCATCCTCACAGAGGAGACGCTAGACCTACTTACACCTGCTTCTCGCTGTAACCCTCCCTGGCTGAGACCACTGCTGAGTCAGGGAATCCAGATTCCAGATTCCAACTCACTTCCAGAGTCTTGGAAGGCCTCTCCTAATACAACAGAAACTGTGGATCGCTCCCTCCCTCCTTAATGTCACTATGCCCCCCCCCACCATCTGGAATCATTTGCTTGCAGATCTGCTTTCCTACAAAGCTTGGAAAGGCTCTCTATTGCCATGTAGAGCCTCTGTTAATAAACACTGCTCAGTAAATGCTTGGGTGAAAAGGAAATCTGACCAGGTCACAGACTTGGAACAGGGAAGGTGGTCATGTCTGTCAGAGACGGCCATGCTATTGTTCTCTGCCGTAGATCCCTTCGCAAGTGCCCAGGAGATTTCAGGCCTAACTGGACAGCGACGCTTCCTATGTCTGGTTGTGTCCAGCAAAAGGAGAGGAGGATGTATCAATGGAAGTATTGGGAACCTGTACTAGAAGGTTTCATCGAAAGGTGCTGGTACGACGGATTCCATCCCTGCAAAATATTTACTAGGAAGGGGTGTGAATCTAATTTTCAAGGGAGTGATTGAAAACAATGGTGTTCCAAGTCCATGCGAAATTACAGAAGCAGAAAGAATCGCTCTTTGCAAGAAGCGTGTTAAAACCGAGAATCAGGCCAGCAGAGATGCGCTGTTGGCACAGATAGGAAGTGACAATGGGGAGACAGTGTGACCGAAAGCCTGGAAGGCACAGCAAAGAAGCACAGACTTGAAGTGATGGGTGATGAAGAACTCCTCTGAGTTCCAGTCCAGGGAATGCGCAGGAAATCTCCTGTTTGGTTAGGGCCAGCCTTAGCATTCTGTGTGTTTTCAAAAGGATGAAAGTCCTTAAATATACTGAATGATAATAGACCGAGAATACATAGCAAGATCTAGGCTTTACGATACATCAAATAAAATGTTAAAATCACCTAAAGATGGAACCTGGAGTCTGCATTAGCTGCCTACAGACTCCACTGCCTTATTAAAGCCGTATTGCTAAAGAGAAATTCTTGACAAACCGAGCCTTCAGCCACATCACAATTGAACATTAGTTGCTAGAAAAACATTGCAGTGTCTAGGAAGATGAGCTGTATGTCTGTCATTGCTATGAACATAAAAGATACTAGAAGCCGTAGCCCTCTTTCCTGACTCAAAATGCATTTAATCACGTATGACATGTCTAAAGCCTGCATAAGGGAAGTTGGAGAGCCATAAAGTGATAATTAAACATTATGCTATATATAGACACTGTAAAACCATAATTATTACACAGCATTCATGTGACTACACCTTTCATATTACCCAGGAAGAATTTATAATCTATATATGATGCTGAGTTCTATAAGGAGATACTCATGAAAAAAGTAGAAATATTTTCTTCAAACCTTACTATTTATTTATTTTAGTGCAGAAATTCAGCATGTTGCCCAGGCTGGCCTCCCACTATTGGAACCCTCCCCTCACCCAAGCAGCTGGGATTACAGACATGCACCGTGCCGTTCAGGCACAAAATGGTATTTCTCTTTTCAATTAATATTTTCTAAGCCTCTAGACATGTCAAGGTCACCTTCCTTTGACAAAAAGCCCAAGTTCAGCAGCTGTGTCACTTGGGGTTCCTAGAACTCTTCATTTTACAAAGCAAATAATCCTCTCTTTACTAAACTCTTAATCTATCCTTTATCTCCGTAGTGGTTTGTGATTGCCACAAATTGTTAATAATATTTCATTTCATTTTCAGAGATTTCCTCACCATATGGACCTCTTTACAGACATAATTGGCCTTGGGCTACATTTCACATAACAATCATGTTTGGGTCTAACAGTAATCACAGCAACATTTCTGATTAAGGGATTTTTGTTTTCAAACCAAATGCAAGGATGAGACTTGCCCGTTTTCTGGAGAATATATAAAAAGAAGTATTCTGGCTTATGTAAATTGCTTCAAGTTTTCGCTTCACCTGACAACAGATACCATTTCATTCTAAAAGCAGAGGACTATATTTCTACACCCAATCATAACCTTATAACCGGCTCTCTCATAAAATCAAATACTCTCCTGACTTGCCAGCTCTGTGGGTTGTTGGAAACTGTCTTCCCTCATCTTAGCCACACACTGACCTTCAGTAGTGACGTACCTAAGGGATAAATCTTCAACTTTGGGCATTTCATTCATAATATTTCATGTTTCTCTCATTGAGCTGGCTTTAGACTTCTTGTATTTTAGTTGAACTAATTCAGACCAGAAAACAAAGCTACATTTCTGAAGGCAGAAATAGCTTCCTACGCAAGCAGCTGCTTTCCATGGGAATGATTCATTCAGAACACTGGCAGTTTCCAGATTTCACACATTACTTCCCCGAATTTGCTGAATTTAGCATTAGGCAGCTTGGTCCTAACACACTCAGAACTCAAAGACGTGTGGGTGAACTCACATCTTCCTCTGCAGCCTTTTTCCAAAGGCTCGCGGAGCCACTTCTGATGATTAATTGGTTGTATTTCCGCTTGTAAACACATCCTGGTGGCATTTAGAAAAGTCAGGTAGACGTGTGCCAGTTGGGGAGTCGGTCCAGGATTATGGAATGACTCGTGTAGGTGGAATAATGAATTTGTATTAAGTTCTGGCTTCTGATTTTGTTTCTTCCTGCTTAATAACAGAATTACCAACCTGCATTAAATGCTCACGAGGTATTATATCATATGGGTATATCACATAACCAGAAATCATTCTCCACCTAAATGAGTCTTTGATTCATTTATTACCAAGGTCATTTATTTATAAGAAAGGTCTTGCCAACGCACGATTCTGTCCAAATGCATTTGGTTACCCGATATCTCCAAGTGCATAGTAGACTGCATTTTACAACATTGACATCATTAAATTCATTCTACAGCAATGACGTCAGATAACTGATGTTCCCATGACAGCTTTGAAACACTATTGTGTGTCTTACACATCTAGGTGCTAGAGACCATTGCCAGGAACAGAGGACATTGGTGTTAAGAAGTGTCCCCTTCCCTGACCACATGCTCTGTCACTTTATCTGATAGGACACCATCTGCTCGCCCTGCTGTCATTTTCTAGAATAACTGGGTTAAAACTGCAAGATGATAAAAATAGCCCCATTGCCTACTGTATTTTTAATTGACTGAGAGGTGATAACAGTCATTTTTTTCTCTCTCACAATCTAGTTTAAATATTTTCATGGGATTGTGTCAAGAGGTAACTGTTCAGTTCTGTTATGTTGCATGAACTACCTTTATTGCTTAAGAAAAGCTTCCAGTAATTTCTTTAAAATCTGTAAAATGGTAGAATATTAAGATGTAATATATAAATAAAATATTTATAATAGTTTATATATAATAAATATAAATATAAGATATAAATAAAAGATTTCACAACACACTGTCACCTGAAGAACATTGGCTCTGGCACCCACCTCTTACGATCCACTGAGACTGGTCAAGTGACCTTTCTATTTGATTAGTCATTTCATGGAAAACCATAAAACAATTTTTTATAATTTTTATGAAGATGTGGTGAGCTAATCCCTGTAAGGAATTGCATATTTGTTACCCTGTAATTCCACAGTATATTGGCTCTTCTTATCAGAGTCATATCAGACTGATATGAATTTCAAATCAGCATGAAAAAGCTTTGAGAATGGAACATTTATTTCATTTAGATGGTGTTGCTGTGTAGAGAGAAAATCATTACAAATGGTTCCAACTTCTCAGATGTACTTCATGTGATTTTAAATATATTCCAGATCCATAGTTTAAGAAATGATCCAATTTTATGCTTCCTCATCTGTGTATTATGCAGTGTTTTATTATCGCGTATCATTTCCTGAAATCCTGTGAAGCAAAATGTCACTGACAAGCACACACAAAAACATTGCTACAGCTGCACAGAAAGCAAACAAACTTCCACTTTACGGCTTGTTTCGAAGCAGGAATTCATCTGAGGATGCAAAAGCGCCCTTGTGCTGGGAGAGACCATCCCAAGCCAGCCCAGCGCTCCAGCTAGATCTGCCTCAGCAGTCCACAGCCTATTTGACTCTCATGTTTATGCAGACAAAAAAAATAGCTTACAATTGATACTAAGGCATGCTGACCAAGAAAAAAAGTCAGAAGATTTCATATCCAAGCTATCGAATCAGAGGCCTGAGCTCATGGCACAGTAGTGAGACACTTTTACCTGACAGCTTGGGACCTGCAGCTGGCAGAGCTCCTGCACAGCCCTGCCCTTGCTAGCAGCTGATTGGCCCGTTTCACTTAAGCTTTCTTTTGTTTTCCTATCTTGTTTGTGTTGACTATGTAGTAATTTCCCTCTGGGCATGGTGCTTTTTAGTATTCTGAAATGAACTAATAGGGATAAACTATAAGAAATAACTGCAGGCAAGATGTAACAGTGAGAAAAATTGGTAGGCAAAAAAAAATCAAAGAATAATCTATATACATATATATAATTATATATATATCACATATATATACATATATCTTAGACATACCCAAGGAGACAATGTATTTTCCTCAAGTCTAAATTAACTGAAATTTCAATACTATGAAACACATTGGGCATCTTATAGCTACAGATAGATTAGCAATTACACCCTACACACCTTTGTCAAAGAGGTATATGATGTATTCTTATTAAGATAAAAAAATCTCCATGACATGGGAGAAGCTGCATTGATTGGAAAAATAGGTAGATTAAAGTGTATTTGCTTAAAACATATTACGCTGGCATAGAGGGTTGTTTCATGATCGCTTTTCTCAGCGAAGAGAAGCACGTGTCAGATCACATCATTCATTGTGTCACTGAGACATGGAAAGTGGTATTTCCTCTCCTTTCCTTGGCACCCGGTAGGCACAACACATCATATCCAAAGAGCTGGAATGAGAACCTCCCAGCGCTGCAGCTTCATAAAGGGAAAACGTGCATCTTACCTCTTCCCACTGATGGATGTATCTGATCAACCTGGACAGTCGCAGCAAACGCAAGAGACTGAGGATTTTTGTAAATCTCACAATGCGAAGAGCCCGGGCTGTTTTGTAGACTTCGGAATCCATTCCTTTCTCTACAATGAGAAAGATGTAATCCACGGGGATGGAGGAGATGAAGTCCACCACAAACCAGCTCTTTAAGTAGTTCATCTTGATGACTTTAGGGTCCAGGATGATTTCAGAACTGTCCTCGTTGACAGTGCCAGTTCTGAAGTTCATGATCAGGTCCAAGAGGAAAACGGTGTCTGATGCCACGTTGAAAATAATCCATGGTGTTGTGGTTTGCTCTGTAAAGAATGTGATCCCAACGGGAATGATGACCAGGTTTCCAACCATCATTATAAGCATTATTAAATCCCAATAAAACCTACAACAAATAAAAAGGAATCTTTTTAAATTTAGAAAAGGATAATTCTTTAAAAAATATATGCAAGCAGAGAGAGAAGAGAAACTGAGAGAGAATGGGCACACCAGGGCGTCCAACCTCTTCAAATGAACTCCAAGTGCATGTGCCACTTTGTGCATCTGGCTTTACATGGGTACTGGCGAATCAAACCTAGATCTTTAGGATTTGCAGGCAATCACCTTAATGGCTGAGTCATCTCTCATAATTCTTGCTTTAACATGGTAATTTACGGCTAAATTTATAAGTAATGGAGCAACAAAGAATAAATCAATGTTAATTCCTTCAAAGAGTACATGCTCAATTCTAAGTAAATCAATATTTTCCTAAGAGAAAGCATGATGATTACAGAGTTCTAAATACTAATTGATGTGTTTACACAAATAACATTTAGGAAAAAATTAAATAAAGAGGTTAAGACTACTTCACTAATGCAAAATTTTAAAAAACCAAAAAATAAATACAAGGCTACAAGATTTACCTTTAAATATTTCTCTTTGAGAAAACTTTTGAGAGGCATTTTGAGATATATTGTACATCAACTTTTCAATCATAGGTGAGAATAAGCAGTAATACTTATAATATACTACTTTATAATATAATACTCTAAAAATCGGTGCTACAAATCCTTCTTTAGGAAGACAGAAATGGCAAGCAAGGGTGCTAACATAGTCTATAGTATTACACATGGAATATGTACATTTATTCCTCTTTTCATTGCATAAAAAGACTAATTTTTATGTGATGCTGAAATGAAAAGACTATTTCAGATTTGAAACTAGAATCACCTTAACATCCCAAATTATTTTATGACTTCATTGAATATCCATCTGGTGACTGTAAAACCTTACCTCCTGTGATGGTTAAGTTTTGATGTCAACTTGACCTTTCAAGTCATCTTAGGTGGGTCTCTGAGGCTGTTCCCAGGAAGGCAGCCTCTCAGGTAGGGGTGCAGGATATAAGGAAGCTCAAGGGAGGTAGAATTAAACATCCTTTCCTGTGGGCAGTGCAGGAAGGAAATTCCAGAGACTCAGGAAGCCATTAAGTCTAAGGGTTGCGGGACCCCACCCTAAAGCTATATAAAGGGGAAGAAATTGTCTTTGACCCTCCTGCCTGTTCCCTGTTTTGTGTGTGTGGTGTAGGTGATTGGTTTTTCTCTCTGCTCAGACCTGTGAAAGAGGACCAGCCTCTTTCACTTTTATTGGACTTCCCCTGCGGATCTGTAGCTTGAATAAATCGTTTCCTCCCATAAACTGTGCCTGGTTTGAAGATTCATCCCAGCGGCCTGTGGCAGACTGCGACACCTCCTGTCTTCCCAGTCTCCAAGTCCTAATAATCAACAGTTTATTGTATCTATCCTGGCACAATTCACTCTCATCTCAAGCAGCAAGCTTAAACTCAAACGTGTAACTTACCCTCCTGCCTCGTAACACACATGTTTTTCCACACATGCCCTGCAACCCTGGGTCCAAGCAATGGCCAATGGCCCAGGACAAAATAAACTGGGGTCCACAGTGCAGGCTACATGGATGTATCCTTCCTTATTCGTGAAAAGAAACCTCTTTCATACAGAGCAAGTAGGAACCCATTGAGAAATACGCACATCCTTACACGTACTGTATTGCTACAGCTGCTTTTTCTGAGAGAAAACCAACGTCCCATACCTTAGTCAACAGAGATAAAAACAATCAACTGTCGCCCATTCTTCATTATGACTGTAATGTTTATCCCACCAGAACAAAGATGAGCAATACCGAAGCCATTACAGGATCCCAGTATGGATGGGAAGCCCCATGAATCCTCATCATTTTCTTTCACACTCTGACTGTCACATTTTACAACATAAAAATGGATCTGGATATTAACTTGGCATAATCTAGTGCTTTCCTTACCTGCCATAGGTTTATCCCATAAGTATCCAGAGAAAACACAATTGTTCTTTTTTTTTCCAGTGAGACATAACTTCTGTCACGTTCAGGAATATTTGTGTTCCTCAAAACTGGCCTTGTGATAATCTCTTCCCCAACTGCCCATGACTGTCTCTCCCTGACTCTTTGCTCTGAATCTTTCTCTTGAAAACACAGGCTTTCTGTTTCTCAACTCTCATTTTCTACGTCTTGCAGAGTTGATGATCACATTGTCTTTCCTCTGCTTTCTTCCTTCGATTCCCTTTCTTCCCTTCCTGGTTTGGACAGAGCTCAGACTTCCTCATAGATTCTCTTCGTACTCTTCAAGATTATTTCTACTCACAGACCCCAAATCAACTTAACGAACATGAAACTTGCCAAGTGAAACCCATCAATGGTCCTTCCAAGTCACTCAAGATAGCTTCAGCGTCTTGTCAGGCCTCTGTCCTCTGAGTGACGATGTCTTTGCTCATGTCACCCTGTATGCTGATGTGACGCGGGGAAGAGAGACGGTCACCTCCTTTCTGGCCTGTGAGCATCCTAGGTTTCCTTCAAATCCCATTCTGACAGTGAATTTCTTAACTATATGCTTCAAAAAAAAACATAGGGCTGGAGAGATGGCTCAGCGGTTAAGGTGCTTGCTGATAAAGCAGAGGGACCCGAGTTCAATTCCCCAGTACCCACATGAAGCCAGATGCACAAGGTGGTGCATCCATCTGGTGCTTATTTGTAGTACCTGGAGGCCCTGGTGTGCCCATTCTCTCTCTCTCTCTCTCTCTCTCTCTCTCTCTCTCTCACTTGAAAAATACTTTTTAAAATCATAGAGTATCTTTCATAATGGCATTGGGTTCACAGAAACACTGAGCAGAGGTAAGAGAGATTTCTTCTCTACCCCTTTGTCTTGACCCCAGCACAAACAACCCCATGGTAAGTGGCCTTCCACAAAGCGATCTGTATGTTCAAGGTCATGAGCGAGCACAGACCTTACCTTAGGGCTCATGGTTGGTGTAACTCTGTGGCACATGTGAGTGGTTTTCCTTTCCTAAATTCCTCTCTTCCCTCCCTATTCATCCCTACTTGTCTGGAATCCTCAGCTTCTGTCACTCCAAACGCAGTGTAGATTTCCAGTACATCTCCTCTTGTTACTTTGTTTTTGTCTCCTTAATCATTACAAGATTTAAATCTACAAATTTACAAATCTACAAAATTACATTATTTTTATTATTTTATTTATTAATTTATTTATAATTTATAATATATATTATATAATATAAAATATAATATAAAATTTATAATTTATTATTTATTATTAAATTTACATTATTTTGTCTCCTTAATCATTACAAGATTTAAATCTACAAATTTACAAATCTACAAAATTACATTATGGTTTATATTTATTTTCTGCTAGGATGTACCCAGTATTTAAGATAAATGTGGAAAATATATTTATGTAATTTTGATTGGAAATGTATACTTTAGTGAAGATTTTAAAGAACACTTTCATTATAAGACGATGGGGCATTAATACCAGAACACATAGATAAATACAATGGAAGCAGAGACTGAGAAGAAATTCTTGGGTTAGACAGCCAGGGAACAAAAGAGCTTTGGAATTAACTCTTGATTTGGCATATTATAAAATCTGTTTCTACTACCCTGCCCCAGGGCGACAGAATTTATGAAAGCCACAGTTTGTTTCTGAAAGAAGCCAAAATTCAAATTTGACATCTAGCTCCCTGGTTTGGGGCAAGGTATTTAACCACTGGGGGCTTTCTTTTTCTTCTTCTCCCCTCAGAGGTGGTCTGGAGGAGGGAGACATGCAAAGTTCTGAGCAGAGAACTTGCTCCACTGAAGAGAGAGAGGACTAAGGTCTCCAGACAGGTGATCATTCCAGCCTTCGGTCTTCGACTGTTACCTCTCACCATCCTGATTGGGGCTCCACTTCTACATTAAGTTGGACATCAACACGAATAGTACCTCTCAGGGCTCTCCCCATCCTCATAGTAAACAACAACTTGGGATGTGAACAAATCAAGTGTTCTATTCAGCAAAACAGAGAAGACACTGGAAAGCCAATAATGTTGGCTATTAGAGCTGAAAAATGATAATTGTTTTACCTAATACAGAAAACAAATAATAAATAAAATAGGTAAGAAGTAAATGCTTTGTCTTGCATTTAATGTAATTATCACTAATAATCATAATAATTTTGTTGGTAATAAGGTAATTTTTACTGACACCTCATTTTTTTCTGTAAAGCATCAATTTTCTCCAATGACACTATGAAAATGAGCTCATAATTTGAAGGACTCCTAATTCAAGCGCAGCTCCTTTGCTCTACCTGCTTGCTTCCTTCCAAGGTCTGGGGTACAAAGCTTCTCTTTCCTCCCTAACAAGAACTTGCCTCTGAACTCTGCTCTGTCTGATAGGCTCTAATGCCAGATGTTTCTAACCTAAAACCTTCAATTGATTGAAACAATTGCCATGCTTTGCTTCCCAGGGTCTTGCCTAAAAGATTGCCCTTTAACTGGAGTAAACAGAGACCCCTGGCATGAATCACAGACTGCGGCCAAGAGTAGGCTGACCACACCTCCCACTGGGAGAGAACCAAGCAAGAAGCACTCGTGCATGGAGGGGCCTGGGCCTGGGGGAGACAATCAACAGCTTCTAAATTCTGCCAAATATTCCACTTAGTGAGGGGAAGCCCGTGACTGGATATGGGGAATCAGGGCAATATGCACCGGATCCTGTACTCTTGGGCTCCCAAGAAAAGATGTGCTATGGGACCGACTGACGGGGAGGCTACTAAAAATAGAATCTAGGTAATCCAGAATTGTGTATATTTGTTAACCTATACTGATCTCACTCTCTGATGGAGATTGTGTTTGTATTTTTCAGGATGCAGCGAGAGAGCTGTGGCCCATCTAACCCTACCAACCAATAGCTGAGATCCTTGAAAGGGATGAGCCACCACAGTCATACCGTGGAGGATCCATATGGAGCCCCACAGGGAATGATGGGATGGACAAGGGACCCACAGCCACAGCCATTCAATCAACACAGGATAAGCCAGGGTGATAGAAACCAATGATTTTCGACACAAAGACCCCTAAACTCACAACCTTAAAGTAGCTTTAATACTCACCCACCATGACTCAGGGAACTGAGCGGAAGAGGGGGCGGAAAGATTGTGAGAGCCATGGTGGGGGAGACTGTCCAGAGGCATGGCACCCCTCAGTAACAACACACTTGGGCCAGGAGAACCGGGCTGAATACTAGGCTATCCATGGTCCCCTGTCACAAGGACTGATCCAGACGACCCACGGAGGAGGATATCCAGCGGATTGGGGATGGGGAGGGGGGCATTGGGGAATTGGGGATATCAACTCATTGTAAAAAATAATAAATAAAAAAAGTTGAACAGATGGTTCTCTTTTCCCTCCGACTGAGGAAACTGTCAGTAAGCAGAAAGGAGCCGAAAGATGGTTGGATTCCTGGCCTGGTACCAGACTCCAGCAGCTCCCAGACCTCCTCTACAGAGTCGAAGTTAAACGATGCAGTAACCAAACTTGTCCCATCAGCTCACACTTGACATTCACTTGTAAAGTCAGCACACGTTGTAAGACTCTCAAAGTGAATTTTCTGATAACATCCCATGAATTCTAGAGCCTCCGTAGCAGACACCCAATGTGATGTTTGTGTTGTTGCTGTTTCACAATAAACATCCTGGGAATCTATGTCTGACCCTCTATATTTAGGGAAAAAACATACTCAAGACAATTAAATTTCACTTCTAGATATATTTAGGTACCTTTATAACACATTACTTGCTCTATGTAAATAAACACACAAATAAAAAAGGACCTAGGGAGTTCCTTTTACAATCAGCCATCATCAACACAATCATGTTTTAAATTTTATTTAAAACTCTCCGGGCTGGAGAGATGGCTTAGCGGTGAAGGCACTTGCCTCTAGTGGCTAAGGCCCCTGGTTCAATTCCCCAGTACCCACATACACCATACCCACAAGGTGGTGGCCCTGGTGCCCCCCCCTCTCTCTCTGTCTCTGTCTCTGTCTCTCTCTATATATCTCTATCTCTCTTGGCTTGAAAATGAATAAATAAATTTTTTTTAAAAACTCTCCAATTTTCCAAAGTTCAACTAATAACCCTATGATTTGCCATGTATTCTAAAAAGTAATATAAAGTGTTTTCCCTTAAGTGTGGAGTCCTCTTCCTATTGGTTTCTGAGGGACTGCACAGAAGTCATGGCCTGAACACTGAACGCTGGCTGACCTTGAGCTCACTATGGAGGGGGGATGGCCTTGAACTCCTGAGCTGCAGGCCAGGTACAGACAATACAGGTAGTACTTACCAGGCCAGCGTAGCCTTCTGAAAAATGGTAAAATCATTGCTCAAAGGGTCTACTGGATGGGAAATTTAGCCCATCGAGGATAAAGCTAAGTTATACAATACTGACACGAAAACATTTAGGTTCTTTCTAGTAAACTGGCTGTTTACTCAGAGAGCAAGAGACAGAGGATGGGGCGTGTCGATAAATGTGCAAGAATTTGACGAAAGCAAGTTGCTGAGACAGGAAGGCTATAAACTTTGTAAAATTTACTAATAATTATAAACACTGACTGCAAGGATGAAGGTATGAAGCTGCTACTTCAGTTACAACTTGGCATTGTGACTCATGCACAGTACCTTCTGAGGCACAGTACCTTCTCATGCACAGTACCTTCTCATGCACAGTACCTTCTCATGCACAGTACCTTCTCATGCACAGTACC
>PVHP010038884.1:0-16643 GCA_004024765.1 Zapus hudsonius | reverse complement strand
TGACGGGTAAGAATGTAATTTGCCATGGACTACCTAAGACAGACACGATCCTGAGCCATTTTAAATAAAAGAAAAGGGGGAACTGCAGGGAGCCGGGACATCGCCATGGCAGGATGGCGCCCCCTCTCTTGCAGCTAAGTGGGAAACAACTCCACCTTAGGCAATGCTTTGAGAAACTGTCCCTAGCCAATCCCGTGGCAGCTGGAGGTGGCAAGCAGGAGCCAGCCAATCATGGGACGATCCGTGTCTCTTTTCCTATAAAAGCGGCTGATTCTTAGTGTTCGGGGCCCCTCGCTTCCTTCCCCCCCCCCTTCAAGCAAAGGCTCTCCATTAAAGTGTGTTGAGAAGAATCCTCGAGTCGTGGTGTTGTTCCTCTCACTGGGCAGGGGGCTCGCCACACAGTGTCTTGTTTTAAAGCTAGATTTTGAAGCAGAAAAGACTACAGGGAAGTTTACTGTTTGGCTAATGGCAATTTCTCAGCCTTCAAGAAGCACTGCTAAAATTTTTATTTTGGGGGAAAGTAGGTCAACAAGCTTACAGAACATTCACTCTTTTGGTTCATAAGTTAAATTTGATATTGCTTATGAATCTTATAGACATGGCGAGCAGTAAATAATTGTATAACATAATATGATATTCTCACACGATATGATATTCTCTCTCCCTTTTCTGTGCAAAGCTATCAAAGAGTTGCCTGAAAGTCAACATATCTCCTTTCTTATTATTAGTCGGGAAGAATTCTTTGTCTTTTAAACAATGTAACTCATTATGGACAATAAAGAAAATAAATAAATAAATAAAGAATTCTTTGTTTTTTATTCAAAGGGTTCAGTTTTACTTGAGCAAAGTCAAACAAGATTTAACTCTCTCCTCTTTGTTCCTCTTAATTCTCAAATTACAGAAGAGAAGCAAGAAACCCAATACTGTGGGATAATTTACACAGGTATCACTTTAATAAAACCATAGTCAGATGTCCAGGTGGTGAGGATAGCCTGACTGAAGACAATTTCTAGGATGGCTATGTCTGTTCAACACCTCTGCTATCCAGTATATGTTTGTCGTCAAGGTTCAGTTTAGACAAATTCCTGTAAACAATATTTCCTGTTAACCTATGTTAGGAGCGCAGGGACTCTTTGACAAGCTCTCTGAGAGTGGTAACAGTATCTCCTAAAGGACCATGTTGCTAGGTAACAGATTGTTTCCTTGGTCATGGTGAATCCATCGAAGAAAGACCCCCACGAATTGACTGCAGATTTTTTGAGGACAGTTCTCATAATCCTTGCTGGGAACTTGATGAAAAAAAATCTTCAAAAACAAAATGGCTTTCTGAAGGCAAGAGGAACTTTTATCACCTGTCAGACATGTCCAAAAGGTAGGACGATGAAATTAAAAGTAACCTTCCTTATTACTCCAGGGAGGAAGAAAATCAATCATAGATAGTGTTACCAGATTAAATTCCAGTTAAAGATGTAAAGTCAAGAAAACTATATTACAGATGGCAGTTGCTTGAGAGAGAAGCAAACCTGATCACCACCATCTAGCCAATTTAAGAAGCATGTGGGAAATAGAGCAGCTGAAAGTCAATATCTGCTAGTCTTAACTAGACAGGTTATAAATAAAGCTTTGTCACTGGGTCCAGATTAGTGCTAGCTCTTTAAAGTTACAGACCAGATAAATGTCAAACCCAGTCCTTGGTTTTTAGGTCGTTTAGTCCATAGCTTCCTCATAAGTGTTTCTCAAACCCTGTTGATAATTATGCGATTTAGGCATGTAATATTTTCTTAACGTGTTTTAGCATTATATGAGTGTGTAATTGGTTCTGATCTTTTAAAGACGACCCATGGAGGAGGATATCCAGCTGATTGGGGATGGGGGGCATCAGGGAATTGGGGATAACAACTAATTGTTTGCCCAGTAAATAATGTAACTCATTATGGACAATAAAAATGAAATTTGACCTTTCATTTTCAAGATTGACTATACTGTGGCTTTAGAGAAAGAAGAAAAGTAAGAGAGAGAGAGAAAGAGAGAAGGAAAATTATGTGTAACCTCCACCAACTACCTATAGACAAGAGAAAAGCTATTCTTAATTCGAGGTTTCAAGGCTGAAGGAATGACAGGACTTTCTCTTAACCAACTGAATACATTTCCAGCAGTGTCATGTTGTTATGCTGATTTCAACATTAAAATCCAATGTTTCATTTTGAATGGGTAGAAATTCTGTGCAGATTGATGAACCTCATTTTCTCCACCCTTCAATATTTTCCAAGAAAAGCTGTATGTGTTAGCTTTCTAGAAGCCAAACTTTACCATCAGTATTGGTATTTGTCAAACAATGAGTATTTGTCATACAACCTTAAGAAGTGCAGGAAGTAACACGGAAGGTACAGCTTGTATTTCAATGTTCAGATTTCGAAACAGAAAAGAATGACAAAAAGAAGGGAATTGCAGAGCAGGTAGGGGAGAAAGAGGGGAAGGTAGAAAAGAAAGGAAAGGAAAGGAGAAAAGAGAGGAAAGGAGGTTTATTTCATTTGGGATGTATTTTTAGGTTTGGAAGTAAGGCTGATCTCCAGCATGGCGTATGGAGCCTTCTTGAGATCGCGAGAACCTTATCTCAGTTCTTATGGGCTTTACTGGGAACCAGTGTGCCCTGCTCTCAATGGCTACCAAAGCTCTGTGGAGTCAGTGCTCTGAGTTCTTTGTATCACCAACTCGAAAAATGAATCTGATGGACAAAGAAGCATGCGTTGAAAAGGAGAAACTTTGTTATGGAGAGAAAGCAAGTTTAGATAAAAAAGCTAATTGATCAGAAATAAATCTAAAATGTTCTCTGCAGCAGAGAAAGTCATGTGCCACCAGATGACAGCTCATTATGGGTTTATAAGGCTTTCTTACTTAGGAGATACAATGATCTTTAAAATAACTGGGAGGAGAGAGAAGTAAAGGTCTGGGCCAGTCATCAATCCCCACAAGGTATCCATGTATCTCTTTGCTAACAAGGCTTCTGGTCACATTCCTCTCTGTGCTGGTGGCTGGGCCAGGTGGGTGTCAGTGCACACCAGCAAGCTTTGCCAGGGAGAGACAGAACAGAATCACAGATGAAAAAGAAACTTGCTCTGGCCAAAGAATCTTCTCACAAGTGCTTCATGGGAGCAGTCATAGCCTGCCAAGGCTGGCTTTATTGTTTTTCTAACTGTTCTGTCCTTCCTCTTGTCTTACCTGGTCTGTTCAGTCATCTCATACCTGCTTACAAGCTCTTTTCTTCTTCTCTTTGTGTTCCTGACTTTGTTGTTTTAACCCTAACATTCGCTTTGACCATTACATTCCCAAGGCAAGAGCAAAACTATTGCCAAGGAGAAGCAGAACTGCAGCCAAGGGCACAGCTCAGGCTTCCTGACTCTCCAAGGCTTTCCCTAGTTGCCAGCAAGTTTCTCCCTCTACTTTCCATCTGTGTTGTTCACTAGTCTCTTCGCCACTTCTCTATAGTGCTTTGTTAATTGGTTATTCTCTCTCTCTCTCTCTCTCTCTCTCTCTCTCTCTCTCTCTCTCTCTCTCTCTCTCTGATACTGTTTGAGTATGGGTGTGTGTCTTGGAATGCATGTGGAGATCAAAGGACATCTTTTGGATGTTGGTCCTCACCTAACTCTCATTTGAAGCAGGGTCTTTCATTGCACATTGCTTTGTTTCCCAGGCTAGCTGGTGTATAAGCTTCCAGGAAATTCTGTCTCCACCTTCCATCTCATTGTAGGCATGCTGGGATTACAGAAGCCCCCAAATGCTTCTGGATTTACACTGGCTCTAGGGATCTGAACTCTGGTACCCATGTTTATTCACTCACTGAGCCATCTCCCCAGTCTGGTTACATTTTCAAAGTTGTAACAATGTAGGGGAAACAAATGTTTCTTTATTGAATACCTAAGGAGCAGCTATATATTGCAAAGAACACATGCAAAATTTATAAAAGTAAAAGTTAATCACATATAATTAAAGTCTAACCCACTTAGATTGAGGTACAGGGCAAAACACTTGCAGGTGTTTATTCTTCATAATTAGGGGCTGAGAAGATTTCCCAGGGGATTAGAATGCTTTTTGTGCAAATGTAAGGGTCTATGGGGGCCCAGACTGCCTGGGTTTGATTCTCCAACACTCATGTAAACAGCTGACCATGGCCATACATACTAACCCCAGTCCTGTGGGGAGCAGATACCAGAGAAATGTTGAGGTTACCAAAAGTAGCAAGATCCAAAATCTAAGAGACTGTTTCAAGGAAACAAGCAAAGTGATGGGTGAAGGACACCTGACATTCTCCTGTGGCCCCCCACAATCACTCTGAAGAGGTATACACACCTGTATACACACCACACTACATCTACTATATGCATACACATGGAAAAAATTTAATATTACTATTCTGTAATAATAATGTAAATAATTTAAGATGTACTTGTTGAAATTATAGTGTGGTAGTTTGAATACATGTCGCTCAATAGATTTAGGAATTTTATTGAAAACTTGTATCCTGCTGGGGGTAGATCTGGAATTCCAGCCTCAGGTATGCAGAGAACTGTCTGAGCTTTGCCTGGATTCCCTGCTGTCTGGCTGCTGGAGTGTGATTGCTTTTGGAGGTGCTACTGGTAGTTCTCTCTCTGCATGGATCTGTAAGCTTCAAATAAATCCCTTCTTTCTCACATGAACTGTGTCTGGTTTGGAGGTTATCCCGGGTGTATGAGCTGACTGCTACACCTAGGGTTTGGAGTAACTGAAATATTTTTGGAATATCTTTAATGGAGTTGTTCAGAATAGTTCGTTGAAAAATTATTATTTATTGAACTTATGTCCTTAGTTCTGGGGTCTTTAACGGAATCTGAAAGTACTAATAAACTTCAAATTAAAAACCCATACTTATCATTTGTCATTTCAAAAATTAACATCTTATAGTATCAATTTCTTTCTCATTTTATGTGAACACCATTGAAAGGCTTTCTATCATTTCATTTCTAGCTCTAGCATAGAGATAGTGCCATCATTGCTAATGTACAAGCACATAAAAATGGGATTAGAAATACCGATATTAAAAAATTAAAAAGATAAGTCTGTTAAATCAAAGAGGCTGGATGATCATTTCTCTGGAGTTAATGTCCCACATCTCAGAAGTGCCTGGTGTTAGCAAGATCTCACTGGATTTCATAGCTGTGCTGAATATTCTTTTTGAAGTGTGGGAGGAGAGAGTTTGGTAAGAATGTCACTTGCTAGCTGTATTTTTCTATGTGAGTGTATGTGTGAGCATGCCTGCATGTGTGTGCGTGTGTGTGCGTGCGTGTGTGTGTGTGTGTGTGTGTGTGTGTGTGTGTGCACAGATGTGTGCTGGTGTTCATGTAAGCAAGAGGACAGTCTTGGGTGTTATCTTCAGGAATGTCGTTCATGTCTTCCTGAGATAAGGTCTCTCACTGGCTGTGAGCCCAGAATTTAAGCTAGACTTGCTCTCCAATGAGCTCCAGGGATCCTGCTGTCTCCACCTCCTCTGCATTAGGATCACAGGCATTTACCACCACATTCGCCTTTTTTAAATTTATTATCCATAATTAGATACACTTAAGAAGAGAATAATGTGTTGATGTCTCCAATTCCCTATTTCCCTCTTCCCTGTCTCCGATCAGTTGGATTTCCTCCTCCGTGGGCAGTCTGGACCAGTCCATGGGGTAAGGGGTTGTGAATAGCCTAGGAGTTAACCCAATTCTGCCCCCCTTTGTATGTTGTTACTGAGGAGGGGGGCATGTCCCTGGATATTCTCCCCCACCATGTCCCTGCAGGCAGTGATGGGATAAGCAAGAGACCTATAAACCACATTCGCCTTTTTATATGGTTCACAGGGATCAAACTCAGACCCTCATACTTTCTAAGCAAGCATTTTACCCATTGATCTTTCTCTCAAGCCCTGAAAATTAACACTGAACCTTCTTTCTTCCATCTTAAATAGAAAGATTGTGTGATGAAGCAGTGAACAGAAATAGGGTGTTTAGAAATTGAATCCTACTGACCACTGTTTGGCTAATCCTGCATGTTGTCAACAAGCATCCTGGTTCCTGCTTAATGTGTGCCCAGTGTAGCTCTGTCAGCTGAGGAACTCAGCTTCCCACAAGAAACTAGGCCACCTGACACTTCCTCCTTCACTCACCTTATACATAACCACCAACTTGACATTTTAATTAAACAGATAGCACCCGCTGCTGAAGACAATTTATGAGGCTTATAAATCTGGACTGTAAAGGACACTGCAATCTTTGATGAAAGGCACTCATGAATTGATGTTATATTATTGTTGTTTTCACACTGCTGTCTCAGCTCACCTGACTCCTTCCTGTTAGTCATTCTACACTTTTTAAAACCCAGAGTAGATGGCCAGTTTGGATAATGTCGCCTCTTTTAGAGACATTATAAATCAAGGCTGACAAATGCTGTACAGTTCTGGCTGTGACACCTTTTCTACTCCAGCTTTATGTTATCACATTAATAATATTAATTCCTCTTTTATAAAGGGGTAGATTTGTACTTTATGGTAACTGCTTATTTACTGCAGGCAGAAAGATTAAAAAATGAGTAAACCATTACACCACCTAAACTGCATGTGACTGGTTTTATTTGGAGGGAGGGGAATCAGGAGAGAGTTTCATAAGCAGAGCTATGTTATCTGGAGTGCTAGTACCATCATGGAATCCATTTCTAAAAATAGTGACTATTGTTTTCAGTTAATGAGAGCTGTTCACATCACAGGTTCTATTCACTAATGAAATTACTTATACATTGTCAAATGGAATATCAAAAGAGCAAAATCAATATTAATAATTTTCCTTAATAACTGTATCTCAAGAATGAGAGAACTTTATAACAACTTGAAGCAGCATAGTACCTTATATGAATTATATCTGAGTCCTAGCGGTTAACACATGGTCATTTGCTAATGGGACTTGGGCAAGCCAACATATTTCTATATGCCTTGGTTGCTTTATCCAGAAGATAAAAAGAAACAAAATTTTATACTTCATTAAGGGACTGGAATAATTAAATGTGTTAATCTATGTAATCTCTTAGTAGAACATACAGTACATTGCAAGTGTTCAATAAAAGTTGTAAAATTATTACATTAGTAGTAATAGCAACAATATCCAACAGCCCAATACAATAAAACCTATCACTTGGGCAGTCTATATCATCTTCTGAACAGTAATTATAAATAATTGATAATAATTGGGGGCTGGAGAGATTGATTAGTGGTTAAAGGTACTTGCTTTCAAGGCCTTGCTGTTCAGGGTTCAATTCTGCAGTACCCACATAAAGCTAAGTGCACAAAGTGGCATATACTAAAGTTTTTTTTTTCCCAGCAGAAAGAGGCCCAGCCACACCCATGCCCTCTCTATCTCTCTCTTAAATAAATAAATAAATAAATAAATAAATAAATAAATAAATAAATATTTTTAAGAAAGAGTTGCTGATTAAGAGGTGCTAAGACCCTGGTCCAGGACTGCAGTAGTTTCACTCCCAAGACTTACAGGGCTTGCACTTTGACTTCATGAGTAACACATGAAAGTGCCATTGCAACAACACACAAAGGGGGAAGGAAAAAGAAAACCTGGCTCCCTCTGGGGCAGTTCATAACTCCCTACCCTATGGGCAGATCAAGTATGAGTTCCAAGGAGGAATCCCAGTGGGTAGGGGACAGAGAGGAGGGAAACGGGGACCCCTTCACAAGATTTGCTCATACAATGTATATACTTATTCATAATAAAGATATTAAAGATAAAATAATAATGTATCTGATTTTGGACAATAAAAATATCAATAAAATTAAAAATAATAAAAATAAAAATAATAAAAAATAAAGGGCCAGTGGATGGACCAGGATTCTGGGCTGGTTATATTACCTAGGAAATGCCTTATGTTTATTCTTTTTTTTCCAGCACATTGCTCCTTAAACTGCTCCTTGCCACTGTGCCAAGTAATGAAAGAAGTTTGGGCAAGAGACAGAGAGAGAGAGGGGTAGATAGATGATAGATAGGAAGGGAGATATGAGCCACTTTTATTACTGCAGTGTTGATGACCTTCTTACGTTCATAAAGTGCCTAGTTGTCAGGATAATGTAATTTATAGTTATTCTATTTTAGGCTGGGAAAAATAAAAAATAAAAACCTGTGGTTGGGTTTCCGCTCATTGTAGAATCATGTTCTTGTCACAGCTATGACCCAGGCTTTGATCTCCAGCACAACAAATTTATTAACAATCCTCCAAGATGTTAATGTCACCTGAGATGAAGAAGTGTCCCTCACTTGATTTTACACTGACTTTCCCTTGTACCTACTGTGCCTGTCTCCCAGCCCTGCACAAGTTGGTGCGAGGGAAACCATTCAGCTGAGGCTCCCCTGTCAGATTTTTTAGTTATGTTATCATTTTCTCCTTGCTTTACTTCAGGGAGATGATAAAGAAAAAAATCAAAACATTCCTGCTACTTTAAATTACAAAACAAGAAAGAGGGAAATGTCTAGATTATTCTATTAACACATCTCAACATTTTATAGCCATTATAGGATTTAAGAACCATGAGACAGACCATTTGGCCAAATTCATTATTATTTTACGGGTTTCATTTTGGCAGAAGAAAAAACCTAGGGTCGTTAGAATATATTGCTAAAGAAAAATGAAATATAAAAGGCAGTTAAACTGTTATCCCCTGATCATCCCCAAACACATTATTTTATTTTCCTTCAGATTTTGTGCTCTTAATTATAACTGGCTAAAAATCTGCATATAAACATTAGGACTCATTTGCATTAAGAATAATAAAATTAACAGAATTTAATGATGTTTCCCAATGTTGTATATTTTTTAAAGTCTGATTTATTTTTGAGATTTTAAGTGTCTCTGAATTTCTTTTTTAAATTTAATATTTTAATATGAATAAGTATAGACACTGTATGAGCAAATCTTGTTAATGTGTCCCTGTTTCCCTCCTCTCTATCCTATATCACTGGGGTCCTTCCTTGGCACATACTGGATCTGACTATAGATTAGGGGGTTATGAACTGCACCAGAGGTAGCCAGTTTTTTTAATTCCCCCTTGTGTATTGTTGCTGAAAGGGGCAATGTCTCTGGATATTCTCCCTCACAATGACTCTTACATTCTTTCCTCTTCAGCTCAGTTCTCTGAGTCATAGTGGTTGAGTTTTAAGTCTGATTTGTTGTTGAGATCTTAAGTATCTCTGGACCTGGGTTGTGTTGGGTATCATTAGTGTCTGTCTCCATTGACCTTTCATTGGTTATCAGACTTACTGTGGTGATTGGTCTCCTGTTAGTCTCTCCTCACTTTGTTGTAGGTTTCATTTGGGCCCTGTGTGAAGGCCAGGGGTGGTTTGTCTCCTGCCAGGATGTCAGTCATCATCCAATGAATTATTGATGAAATTGGATTGTCCCTGGCTCTCTCAATGTCTTCTGAAAAATACAAACAGAATCTCCATCAGAGAGTGAGATCAATATAGGTTAAATGAGACAATATTGCTATTTTGGCTAGCTCATAATGGGTGTAGCTTCTCTGTAGCTTTCTGGTAGTGGGAATTTCCCTAGGAGGCCAGGTTTTTGGTCCCCATATGATTTTTCCGTGGATCCCAGCTCCAGTTAAGGGTTCCTTGTCACTAAGCTGATCTCTTAGCCAATTATTAAGCCTTTGATTACCCTCCTCGGTTTAGTGCCACTATTGCACAGATGAGTATTTTTTGACTTGCTGGTCTCTTCCATATAGCCGTGTGTTCAGCATTCTTGTGACAACTGTCTATGTTGTATATCAGTGGTCTCTGCTTTCTCCAAATATCATTAACCAATTTCCCCTGGCAGCTCATGCAACACCTTCCAGTGCTAAACATGCTACCATCTGGGAACTGATTACCATTCTGGATCCAGAAGGATCTCTTGGTGTTGTTTGATGACACTTTGTGATTTCTACAGCAATAGGGTCTTACCTTAGGCCTGGAGCAGGTATTCAAGAGCTTTGACAGAAGTCTGTCACATTTTGAGGACCTCCTGGATTGCTTTGATCAACAGCTCAGTGAGGGAAGGAACCAATAACTGGGACAGGGGGATGCAGGCTTAAGCAATTATTCTTGAGGATAGATTTCCTTCCATTCTATTCATGGCCCCTTGTATCAGGTGGTGCCCACATCTTCCTCAGAAGCTTCCTGAATAAAAGCTAGGGTTTTATGGTGTCAATTCATTATTAGTTTAGCTTATTGTATGAGTCCTCCCCACCCTCTCATTCCTCTCACCCCAATTCTTCCCATCCCCTTTTAAGTCTCTCTGTTCACTGACAGATTTTCTTAATGTTCAGGCTTAACCTGGTTAGAAACCACACATGATGGAGAATATGCAGCGCTTGGCTCTCTGCTCTTGTGTGAGGTCGCTAAGAATGATCTCCAAGTCCATCCATTTTTCTTTAGATTTTGTTATGTCAGTTTTCCATTCAGCTGAATAGAATTCCATAGTGTATATGTACCACAACTTTGATATCCATTCATTCAGTGATGGGCATTTGGGTTGATTTCAATTCCTCACTATTATGAATTGAGCTGCTATAAACTTGGTTGAGCAAATGTCTCTGTGCTTCCATGAGGAAACTTGGGAGTAGATGCCCAGCAGAAGGATAGCTGGGTCTGCCAGTAGCTCTATATCCATCCTGTTCAGGAGCCTCCACACTGCTTTCCACAGTGGTTGTACAAGTTTGCATTTCCACCAGCAGGGAATGAGGGTCCCTTTTCCCCCACATCCTCAACAATATGTGTTGTTGGTAAGTTTTTTTAATGATTGCCATTCTGACTGGAGTAAGTGGGAACTCATTGCATTTCTCTGATGATTAACTACATTGAACATTTTCTCAAATGGGAGTTGGCCATTTGTATTTCTTCCTCTGTGAATTCCTTGTTGAGTTCAGTTCCCCATTTTGTGAAAGGACCCTTTGATACTTTTTCATTTAATTTTTTGAGTTCTTTGTACCTTCTAGATATTAGACCTCTGTGTTGTAGCTGCAAAATTAATTCCCAGTTTGATGGTGGTCTATTGGCTTTGAGTATGGTATGTTTGTACAGAAGCTTTTTAGCTTGATGAAATCCCATTTGTTAAGTAATTGTTGCACTTCCTGGGCTATCAGAGGTTTGTTCAGGAAGTTGTTCCCTATTCCTATCTTGTAGAGAGTTCCTCCAATTTTTCTTCCAGGGTTTTCAAAGTGTCATATCTTATGTTGAGTTCGTTGATCCATTTGGAGTTGATTTTTGTGCATGTCGAGAGGAGAGGGGCTAGTTTCATTTTCTTGCAAGTATTTATCCAATTTGTCCAGCACCATTTGTTAAAGACGCTATCTTTATGCCAGTTAACATTGTTGGCATCTTTGTAGAATATGAAGGAACTATACTTGCTTGAGCTTAGGTCAGGCTCTTCAATTCTGTTCCATTGGTCCATCTATTTTTGTGCCAGTATCGTGCTGTTTTTGTTACTATGGCTTTGTAGTATATCTTTAGGTCGGGTATGGTGATACCGCCTGAAGTGTTTCTTTTATTAAGGATGGTTTTGGATATCTGAGACCTTTTGCCATTCCAAGTAAATTTGGAAATTATTTTTTCTATGCTTCAAAGAATGAGGCTGGTATTTTTGTTGGTATTGTGTTGAATCTGTATATGGCTTTTGGAAGTATTACCATTTTCATATTCATTCTACCAATCTAAGAGCATGGATGATCTTTTTATCTTTTCACTGGTCCTCAATTTCCTTCTTGAGTGTTTTTATGTTTTTATTATACAAGTATTTCATGTCCTTGGTTATCCCAATGTTTTAAAATTTGATTTATGAAAAACTTTTCTTGGGCAATTTCAGAGATCAGAATGTAAACTATTTTTTTAAAATATTTTATTCATTTTCAAGCAGAGATACAGAGAGAGAGAGAGAGAGAGAGAGAGAGAGAGAGAGAGAGAGAGAGAGAGAGAGAGAGAGAGAGAGCACCAGGGCCACCACCTTGTGGGTCTGGCTTATGTGGGTACTGGGGGATTGAACCCGGGGCCTTAGGCACTGGAGGCAAGTGCCTTAACCGCTAAGCCATCTCTCCAGCTCACAGAATGTAAACTATTAAGGTGTAAAAAATATGACAGATGTATGATTTCTGATAATTTTATATAATTTAAGAGACATTCTGATCTTTAAAAATTTAGTAGCTGTTGCCAAAATACTTTTCTCCTTGCTAACAAGGCATTGTTTTTAATTTGCATTGTAATATTGTAATTAGAATATAGGGTAATGTCAGAATTTCCTGGTTGTACAAGCTCTCTTACTGTATTTTACTTTAGTATCAGCATAGGTAAAAGTGAAAGATATCTATTCTGTGTTTGCTGAAGGTAACCTTATTATATGAGGATTTGAATGTGAAAAGTTCCCTATAGCCTCATGCATTCTTGTTTAAGTCTCATACTCTGTACCCAGCTGGTGGCTTCCATTTGCGAGGCCAAATGCTTGGTGGTTTTGAGCAATTTATTTTCTTATCCACACATGTTCTTTTGTCTGCTGGCTGTCAAAAGGTTTTGTCCATCATTCACTTGAGGTGCTTTATCTTTTTGCTCATTATTGAGTTCCTGTTTCTTGTGCTCTCTGGAAATAGTATGCATACTCTTTACATATACTTTCTCTTAGTCATAGGGTTTCTTCCTATGACTCCCAACCCTAATTTTGAATAAAAATAAATACTTAATTTTAATCAAGTCCGGTTTATTTAATATTCTTCTTTATGGCTAGTGTTTCTATTATAACATCTTAGAAATATTTGCATGATCCAAGCTCAAAAGAGTTATGTTTAATCCTATAACTTTTATTCTGTTCAACTGGTTTATGATCCATTTTGATTCAAGTTGTGTATATGTTGCAAGGGGTGAATTAAAGATGATAAAAAATGATTGTTAGGGTTCTACTGCTCTCTCCCCTTCCACTTCTCTCCCTTCTACCACCTGGCCATGCTAGACCCGGGACTCTGGGGCTGCCTCCTGGTGTGGTTGTTGAGGATATTTCTGAGCTAATTGGAACCAAAGCCACATTCCCTCTTCTCAGCTCTGCACACCAAACAAGACTCTTCCCTCAGAAGGCAGTTTCTCTCCTCTCCCCTAAAACCCTCTCTCTGGTCCCATTCTCTCCTTCTTCACATACATGGATACTCTCTTCCCCCTCTTATTCTTTCTCTTTTGTGTGTGCATGCCCTGTCTCTGTCTCTTCTTTTTCTCCGTTCCCTTTGTCCTTTTACCCTGTTACAATAAAGTCTTAGTTCCAAAACAAACAAACAAACAAACAAACAAACAAACTTGTCCACCTTGGTCCTCCATAGCAAAAACCCTGAAACCTAACAAAGATAACTATGAATAGAAATAAAGTAGAGGTAAAGGTATGCACCTTATCCATGGGATACTTGGCATCAAGCAATGTTAATTGTGTGTGAACCTCATCCATACATGAGCTTAGATGGCTATGATATCACCATGCAATAGAATCCTAGGTCCCCTGTTTCTGCCTTTCCAGTGTTGGGGTTCTCTGTGTGCCAAAATGCAATTCTACCTTTATGGGAAATTTGAGCATATATAATATGGAGTTTTCAACCCTCCATTTTTTAACCACCATGCAATAATATGGGAGTTACCAAACACTGACAAAGCAATCAAATATGTTCCTGTATGCCCATTGTCCAGCTTCCCTAATGTCAACTTCTTCCAGAACCATAATACATTGCTCCAGCTGGTGGAGCACTTGGGAGGTGAAGTCCTGCTTGAAGAGGTGTGTCACTGGGGGAGGACCTTGATGTTCATTAGTTTGCTAGCTAGATCACTTTTGCTGCTACCTCCCAACTGATGTGATGCAGAGCTTCTTCAGCCATGATGAAACCTTCCCCTTAACACTGTATGACAAATAAACCTTTTCCTTTTATCAGTTGTTTTGTGTCAGGTGTTTTGTCCCAGCAATGAGAAGGTAACTATAGCACACGAGATATAGTTCTTTTTGTTGGGTGACTTCCTGAAAAGATGTAAACAAATGTGTATACATCCCATATAGGGCACCAAGGACAGACTAAAGAAACAATATAACTAAAGTTCAACTTGATGAACTGATGAGTTTATTATGATAACTTATAAGAGCATTGGTGTGATGGTTTATATTGCTTGTCAACTTGATAAGAGCTAGAGTAATTTCCTGTGAGGGATTTCTCTGATTAGATAAATTGAGGTGCAAAGACTTCACTGTGGACAGCACCTCTCCATGGTTATATAAGAAGAAGAGAGCGGTCTGTGCACCAATATGCATTGCTCTCTGACCCCTGAAGGTGGACTGAATGTGATCAGTAGCCTTTATCTCCTGTCACCAGGCCTTATGCTCCACGATAGACTGTAACTTTTAATTGTGAGCCTAAGTAGACCCTTCCTTGAGCTGATTTTGTCAGCTATTATGTCCCAGAAATGAGAAGCATAGCTAATACAATTGTTAAGGTTTTGTTTACAGGGTTATGGATGACTTCATTGGCTGTGTTACCAAAAAGTGCAGCCCAGAATGGGTGACATAAAAGGAACAACACTTAAGTCCCCTGAACAATTTGTATGCAGCACTACCTAAGTCTCTTTTCTCATGGTAATTGTTTACTGTTCATTAATGTCAAAGAGGGTCTGGATTCATGAGTTATGTACTTCTTGTGAGTTTCTGTAAGTTTCCTGTGAGTTTGATGAGCCTATCCTTTGCTCTCCAAGAGTATTTTTTTAAGCCAGAGGACACAGATACACATTTCTTATAAGCAAAATTGATATAATGGCTTAGTAACCCACTATAAAAATAGAACACTTTCTCTTAGAATTCTTAGAGTTTGTATAATAGTCTACTGAGAGAGCAAAAGAGGCCAGAATAGAATGGGTTATAATTTCTCATTTTACTTAACATAACCTTTAAATTTCATTTTATTAACATCAAACCATGTACAGCACCAGTTATAGAAAGAGAAACATAACTGTCGCTGATAAACAGAATAGTATACGAATGTATAATGAAGCAGAGAACTGGTGTAGGAGAGATAAAAAGAATATTTTCTAGCTCAGTGATCTGAATACAGGGGAAAGTAGACAGTTGTCACACAACAACTTTGACAACTTAGAACCTTTCTGTTTAAATTGTTTATCACAATTTTGAACTCTAAAACTCAGGGAAAGCCGGGCGTGATGGTGCACGCCTTTAATCCCAGCACTCGGGAGGCAGAGGTAGGAGGATTGCCGTGAGTCTGAGGCCACCCTGAGACTACAGAGTGAATTCCAAGTCAGCCTGGGCTAGAGAGACCCTACCTCGAAAAACCAAAAAACAAACAAACAAAAAAAAAAAAAAACAAAAAAACCTCAGTGAATATTAAAGGCCAAGATTCACAAGAAGCTACTAGTAGGATTTAAGAATGGTGGTATATGCCAACTCTGCAGCTTATCCTCACTAGAAATGACATTAAAGTGTGAGTGCTGACTTCTTTAGCATTATGTGCACATGGATGTGCAGCGCATATGCATGTGAGTATATGCACGTGTACACACCATGTGTGCAGGTGTCCCCCACAGCCTGTTGTATTTGTAGTTTAGCATTATGCTTGATCCTCAGCTGGTGGAGCCTCTGGGAGTTGGAGTCTTGCTGGAGGATGTATGCCACTGGGGGTGAGGTCTATGAGTCCAGCCCTGTGGGTGTTCAGAGCCTGCTTCCTCCCAGCTAACGTGACAAGATATGATGTCCAGCCTCTGCTTTACCACATTTTCTCGGCCATGACAGAACTTCCTGTCAAAATGATAAATCAAAATAAACATATAAACTCCCACAATCTTTGGATTAGGTGTTTTGTATCAGTAACAGGGAGATAACTGCAATTGCGTGTGTGTATGTGTGTGTGTGTGTGTGTGTGTGTGTGTGTGTGTGTGTGTGTGTGTGCGCGCGCGCGCTTTCTGCTATATTTCTTTCTATAAGATACATTAGAGGTGTGGACACTTGGTTTTTGTAGAAAACTTGTCTTATGTCACTATCTGCCCAAAATATGCATTAGTCTACTATGACAAAATCCAAGCTGGGTTGTTAGACATCTTTGTAAAATCCTAAAGTATCACTTATCTCTTTTGTTTATAATTTGTTGTGATTTTAAACTTATTTTCAAAGATGCAGAAAATTTTTAACCATTTTTGTTTCCTTAGCTACTTAGATCAAAACACAAGCCACCAAGAGGGTTGTCCATCCATCTCATCATATTACTCTGATCCAGGAGTGAGCCATGCCCATTCAGCCTTGTCAAGGACCAGAACATTCTATCCCTGCTCATCCACAGCATCATCCTTGGTAACTGTTGTTCATTAGCTATATGCCAAGTGATTTGTGTATAATGACACAATAACATGTATTTCACACTTGAAAAGAATAGTACATGCCTTTGCTTCTTTCATTTCATTTATAATTGTTCCACTTATACCACAGGATGAAAAGCGTTATGTATATGCTTGTTTCACAAATTACTACAATGAGTATATTTTATTTGGTGTTGTGTCCCCAATGCCTGACAGAACTTTTAAAAAAAAGATTTT
>PVHP010038883.1:0-16647 GCA_004024765.1 Zapus hudsonius | reverse complement strand
ATCAGGGAGGATCCATAGGGAACTCAGCAGACAATGAATGATGAACAAGGGACCTATAACCACAGTCATTCAATCAACACAGGATAGGCCATTGAGACAGGAACCAAGGATTTTCGACACAAGGACCTCTAAGCTCGCAACATTAAAGCAGCCTTATTACTCACCCACCACGACTCAGGGAACTGAGAGGAAGAGGGGGTGGAAAGATTGTGAGAGCCGTGGTGGGGGAGACGGTCCAGAGGCATAGCACCCATCAGTAACAACTCACTTGGGACAGGAAGACCGGGATGAGTACTAAGATATACAGGATCCCTTGCCACAAGGACTAATACAGACAGCCCACGAAGGAGGATATACAACTGATCAGGGATGGGGAGGGGGGGAATTGGGGAAGTCGGGATAACAATACATGGTTTGCCCACTAAATAATGTAACTCATTATGGACAATAAATATTAAAAAAAAGAAAAAAAACATGTACAGAATATTCCATCTAATTTCTACAGAAAACACATTTTTCTCAGCTGTTCATGGAACTTTTTCAAATCAATAAAATTTTTAGTTATTAAGGAATTAACAAATATAAAAAATATTATATCTTATCAAATCACAGAAATTAAATATATTTTAATGATACATGTATCACTAAAGAAATTGGGGAGGATATAAAAATTCATAGAATCAAATGAAAATGCAAGGCAGAAGCAGATAGTCCACAAATTCCCTGCTAGACTGGGCTATGTAGTGAGTTCATAGCCAATATATGCTGAATATTGAGACATTGTCTCAAAAACCAAAGACTGTGGATATCAGTGGTAGAAGGGTTGCCTAGCATGTCCAAGGCCTTCGCATGGAAAAAAATATGGAAATAAGATACAACATATCAGAATCTTTTGTAAAAGCTAATGCATCTAAGGGCATTTTATAGATATGAGTGTCTACATTTAAAAAATCAGAGAAATATGACATAAATGGCCTGATGATGTATCTGAAGATATTTTAAAAAAACAAGAAAAAGAAAAACTGAAAACCTGGAGGAAAGATTGGAGACATCACCTCCCTCCTCTTAGATTGGCTTTTGTAAAAAAAAAATCAATGAAAGATAAGGTTTGGCAAAGATGTGAAGAAACGGGAAACTTGTGCACCATTGGTAAAAATATAATTTAGCCACTATGCAAAAAGTATGCAGGATCTATAAAAACATTAAGAATAGAACTACCATAAGATCCTACAATCCCAACACAGGGTACATATCCAAAGAAATGAAGTGAGAATGAAAAAGAGGCACCTGTACTCGTATGTGGCTCTATTCATTTATATAGTTTATATAGTTTATTTCCCCCCACATATTGGCTTTTTCTAAAGCCACCTCAGAACTAGAACTATAAGCGTAGAAAGGCAATTGGTGCCCTCTTCTGGGAGTCTAGGGCAGTAGCGCACTTTGATCTGACCAGGGTGTATTTCTAGAAAACAATCATGACAAATTCCTCCCTTTCAATTCTAGTGATAAGAATGGTGTTGGTTTGGGGATTTTTTTCTGAAAAATAAGATATCTGATCTATACTTGATGGCACATGCTTATAATGCAAACTCCTCTGGACACTAAGGTAGGAGAATCATGACATCAAGGCTTCCTAGGGCTAGAACAAGCTCAAGACCCATATGGCCAACTTAAAGAGCACCTATCACTTTGTAGAAGGGATACTTTTTTTTTAAGTAGAAACTTTGTATGCACAAGTCATGTGTTGGTACTTCTGCTTCCCTCCTCCCTGCCCCCATTTCACTGTGGACCCTCCTTAGTGGGGCTATTGGTGTGCTCTATGGGATTGAGGGATATGTGCTGCTGCAGCAGCAGTCAGTCATTGGGGAAGGGGAGGACTGCCTCTAGATATTCCCTTACCATGGCTCTTACAATCTTTCCACCCCCTCTTCCATAAAGTTCAACAGGGATACTTTTTTAAAGCGGGTACATTTCTACAAAGGTAGGTTGACTTAATTTTAAATAAATGTACAAATCACTTTTCAGATAATTTAAATATAAGTTGAGTTTGTTCCGTAAATTACAATGTACATAAGTCCTTAACATTGTACACAGTGATATAATTAATGACAAATTTACTTTCATAAAATAAAATATAAAAAGCAAAACAAAACAAAAATGTAAAACAAATAGGCTTAGGATATAGCTCAGTGGTAGCTTGCTTGTCTGGCATAAGCAAAGCCCTCAGTTCAATCCCCCATATTGGAAAAATAAGACTAACCTATCAAGCTAGGTGGGTAGAGAATTAATGTATATGTCAAGCACCATAAGAGCCAAGGTAGCTTCTTGAAGTGAGTGAAGGAAAATAAATGATCAGGAAAAGGAAGCGATATATGTCCATCAATAGATGATGAATGGATAAAGAAAATGGGTATATATACATACTTAAGTTTTATTCAGCCATAAAGAACAAAATTAACTCATTTGTAGGAAAATAGATTTAACTGGAGATCATCATGCTAAGCAAAATAAGCCAGGCTCCAACAAATAGCATGTTCTCTTTCATATGCACAATCTAGATTTAATATATAATTAATATGTGTATACATGTGTATTTATATGGAATATAGTTTGAAGAGGGACTATTTGAGGGTAGGACAAAAGACTTAAGGAGAGAGGACCATGAGAGGATAATAGGGATATGGACAGAAATCACATTTTCTCTGCGGCTTGAAGGCAGAGATCAGACTGTTTGCGGGAAGGAGGGAACACAAGCGCAGGTGATAGGGAGTGAATATGAGCAAACTACAATGATACATATGTAGGAAAATGTCATAATGAAACCCATCATTTTGTACACCAACAGAAAACAAAAGGGGAGGGGGAGGGCAAAAGGGAAGCTAAAGAGAATGGTTCTTGTGTTCAGCGGAAACACCAGCCTGCTCTGGCCAGGAAGCATAATTTGGGAACCAACTGAAAAGGGCTTGAGTTGCTAGAAAGTATCCAACTTATGAATTTATGGCATAATAAGTCTGGAAAAAGATAAAACTTCTGGTCTGTAAAAAATAAATAACAAAACCAATAATAACCAAAGCCTTTGCCTGCTCCACAATAATGTTGCCTGTCCAGAGAAATTCTCATTATGAGGTAAAGGACTCCCAGAAAATCAGGCCTGATTCACCATCTCCTAGTGATGGTCTCAACCTCCAGCCTCACCGTCCCTACAAGCCACAACCAAGTTGGATAAGAGCAGGACTATACTCACTATTTTTTTCTACAGAATCATGGCATAAAGATGCAATTGGCCCAGCTCTGTTGTCTCCCCTTTACCACCCAGGCCATTCTAGTTCCCATAGATTCATCTTCTACTGTCTCAAGTTTCTCTGAGGAAACTTACTCGATACTTCCCATTGAAAACTAGAAAATTCTCAGTTGGAGTTCTCAAACTTAACTACACATCAAAATAAACTTAATTATTACAGAGCTCAGTCTTGCCCCTCTGATCAAGTGGTCAGCCTTGTCCCTGAGATTCATTGTGTTGAAGTTTCTCATCATGTCTTTTGCTTCTCCATTATCGTCAAATCTAGACAGCTAGGGCTGGAGAGATGGCTCATTGGTTAAGGTACTTACCTGCAAAGCCTAATGACCTCAGTTTGATTCCCCAGTACCCATGTAAAGCCAGATGCATGGAGTGGTGCATGCATGTGGAGTTCATTTGCCGTGACTGGGTTATCTGCTTGTCATAGTCCTTCATTCTTCCTGGCACCACCTGGGCTGGGAGTTACCTCTGAACAAATAAGCCATTAGCAGGGTGTACTTACTGAGCTATATACAAACAGAAGATGTGGTAGAAACTATCCCTATTTCTCTACTCAGCCTTCCTGCCTCTTCCAGGATCTCCACTGAGCAAAGGCAGGCAGAAGCAACTAGTCAGTAACACAAGGGAAATATCCCAGACCCAGCAGGATTTGGACCTATGAGCAGTCAACTGAGAAGGGCCAATATTTATTTATGCTCTTAAATCCACCCACTTTAAGGGATGAATGGTATTAGTAGATGAAGATTTTTTTATTCTTTCTTTTTTTTCTTTATTATACGTAATTAGATACATTGAATGAGCAAATAAAGAGTTGATATCCCCACTTTCCCAATTTCCCTCTTCCCTTTCCACATCAGCTAGATATACTTCTCCATGGGCAGTCTGGAAAAATAACCTGTGCACTCAATAAACAATCCCAAAGACCTGGTAACATCCCAGACCCTACCCCCAATTCAAGAATAATTGAAGATCCCAAGGTGATTCCAATGTTCAGCCAAGACTGAAAACCACTTCCTCAAGCTCCAGCATCTATACTCACACAGTGATTTCCACATTTCAGTGTTCGTAGGGTCTTCTTGACACACTTGCTAAGACCCTTTCCCCATGGAATCTGTTTGAGTAGACACAGGAGTTTGGTTTTAACAGTCATCCTAGATAATTTCAGTATGTGTCAGCAGCAAGCCATAGTTTTTGTAAAATGCTACATGGCATGGAAGTGGGACAGGAACAAGAGGTCTCTGTTCCTTTCAGACCTGATTGAGGGGGTTGCTTTTATAGCTATAGGACAGTGCAGGGTAAGGCTATTCCCTTTCACCCTACTAGATTTAGTGTGGTCACCAATCCTAGCAGACATTTTGTTTTAGATTACTTTAGCCTGTCTAAGAGGTAGTAAATTATTCCCAGCACTAGAGAGTGGGAAGGACATGCTGCCTCATCCCATCTGCTTTTTCTGTTTGTTTCCATGCCAAGAGGCCTAGTTAGAAGACCTGCTTTGACCCAGGACAGACCTCCTACAGGAAGCACATAGTCTGCCTGCCTGCCTTTCTTTTATTTCTTGCCTCATTCTTGCTGTTTTTTTTTAAGCCAGGGTGTGGTTTCCTGTCTGAAAAGAAGGGGTCAGAGAGGTGTCCTTTGAGCTTGGTTTGGAGTCTGTTGCTGAACAGCAAGCTTTTCAAGACAGCCTTTCTGGGGCTGGAGAGATGGCTCAGCGGTTAAGGCATTTGTCTCCAGTGCCTAAGGCCCCAGGTTCAATTCCCCAGGACCCACATAAGCCAGACCCACAAGGTGGTGGCCCTGGTTCTCTCTCTCTCTCTCTCTCTCTCTCTCTCTCTCTCTCTCTCTCTCTCTCTCTCGCTCTCTCTCTCTGTAGCTCTCTCTCTGTAGCTCTCTGCTTGAAAATGAATAAAATATTTTTTTAAAAAAAGAATTCACTATAAAAAAAATGGCCTTTCTCAAGATTCTTAGAATTTTTCTCTGTGGACTGATATTTGTTATGGAACACAGGGTTTAAATGGCAAAGGCAGGGTGGTCCTCCATTGATCTCCTGGCTAATGACCCTACTTTACCCCTGATTCAAGGAGCTGCTAGAAAAAGCCCCTAGCGAGGAGATGAAGCCATGGTCCCAAGGATGTCCTTTGCTGCACATGCTGAAATTGTACCAACATTCATCTTGAGGGAGAAATAGGAGCAAGGTGGTTTATTTTAGGTAGTCAGCTAGGGGAGGGCTCAAAGAGATGTCACACTGCCTGCTTCAGCAGAACCAGAATTAGGCATCTGATCCAGTCTCATCCAGTCAGCTCTCTCTTGCCCTGTACTCAGGTGTGCTGGCCTCTTCTGGAGACAGTTCCTTGAGTCCAGACCAATCAGCTCTTTCTAGGTGACACCTGAGCCAGATAGTAAAGCCTGACACAAGAAAATTATAAATAGAGGCTTGGAGAGGGGGAGTGCTTCCTCTACTTTTCTTTCTGTTTGGTTGCTCATTTCTCTTCGTCTGAACCTTGGGGTTCCAAGTACCAGTAAGACCATTATCCCCACCCCCACCCAGCAGCCAGAGATTTTTTTCTTTATATTCTCTTATTACCTTTAGGTATTTGAAAGCTCTGGCCTTTTAAAAAAATTCCCAGAAAAACTCCTTTCACTTTTCCCTCCATGCCTGTGCTCAGCTTCCAACATGGGCTCTCAGACCTTGAGGGTTTATCTAGCCTTGATTCGTGGTCTCTCCTGAACTCCCCTGAGTAAGTGTATTAGTTTATAATATATCCTTCTCAGTCTATTTATTTCAATTTGTTGTTCAAAACAGATACAAACAAACTCAGGGTTTGGAGTTCAAGAACTTTTCCTGTCTCCCCAAAACCTCATTACAAGCTGACCTGCATGTACACCTCAGGGAGAACCTCACAGAAGTGGCTACCATAGTGAAGCTGGCAAAGTCCCTGGCCAGAGCAATAAGACCTCTCATAGGTGCACTCTCATGTCACCATACTGCTTTGCAGGAAAAAGAAAGGGAGAATAATATAGGCAACAAAGAGTTTGAGTGGGTTTACCATCAGTCCTCATTGATTGGAGGTTGGTTGGTTTGCTCAAGCTTAGTTTTCCAAGGATGTCAAGCCTGAGAAAAGCTTGGCTTCAAACCATTTCCTTTAGGGCTCCAACTTAAGAACAGATTGCTTTGGGGCCTAGTGAGCAATCTTTCCCAGGCCACAGGACAAGTAAGTAATGTGTTAGTCCCTATATTTCATAGAAAGTCCTATTGCTGGTTATGTCTCTGAAAATGAATCAAAAATCACCCAGCTACATTCTTTGTGGGGGGCTGTTTATGTGACATTTTGCTCTCAAAAGGCAGAATACAAGATACTGAGTTAGAGAAATGTGTATTATCCTTGGAATGGACAGAAATGAATTAACACCTGAAAATCTGTATAGCTGTATCCTCTCCCCACCCCCATTATTAATTATTATTAATTATTAATAATTATTAATAATTATTAATATACCCTCTATTATTATGTTTAATCCTTGAAAGCAACTATGGTTTGCTGTCATAGGCAATGAGCTTAATTTTAATAATAATCAATCAAGGTATAGAAAGACTGAGTCCCATAGACAGTGCGTGGCAGAGATGGGATTTGAACTCCAGACTGTCTGACTCTAAAATCTGTGGATAACTTCTCAAGACTTTAAGTGTAGTACTCTGGTATCCGTGACTGACAAATTATTTTTCCTATTTGGCTAATGTTCCTTTTGGATTTTGGTACCATGTGTGCTTTGGAATTACCTTTGTCTGCATCACGCTCAATTCTGCTTGAATATCTGCATTATCCATTGTTCCTGAATGGCAGTAGACTCCTGAAGCACTGTGCTTTCTAAAGAATATAAGCAGCCATCAACTTCAAGTGACTTTTAGGCACTTGATGAGATCAATAATGAGGCTTTGATTAATCACAGAGATGCCAATAGTCAGAATTCACTTCATTCTCCATGTAAATCAACCAGTGTTCATCTAGCTATCTTTTACTGTGAGCTTCCTGTGTGTAAAAAAATAAAAAAAACACGAATATTATCTTCCTTAACTCTCACTACTCTGAAGGTTGTTGGTAGTATTGATATAATCATTTTATAAGTGAAGAAAGGAAGACTTTGGATAATTTCACCAATTTCACACAGCTGGTACTTTGTAGAGTCAGGTGTCAAACATGGCCTCTGAGGCTCTAGAACATATGCTGTACTGTATTAACCAATATGCAATGATGAATCCTCAACAGATTTTAATTCAGCACTAGGAACAGAATTTGGATTGGGCAAATAGAGGCAAATAACTACTTCCCCAACCTCTATGAGCTCTTAACAATATAGAATGGATAAACAATAACATAATGATTTTAAAATATGAGTTCTTTGAAGAGGTTAGGCAAGAGGGCTATCCAAAAAATAAATGCCTCATGACTCAGAATCAAAAAAGGGAAGTAGGGGGTATGTTGGAAAGCCTCAATGAGGAGGCAATATATGAGGCGGTACTTGGGGGAGAAGTAAGTAAACTGGGCATATATGCAATGAAGGGTATTATAACAGAGAAAATACTGTAGTGTGTGGAGGTTCATTCAGCAAATGTTCAACTACAAAAAGAAAGTCATAAAGATGTGATTAAGATAGGCACAGCCCCTACGTTTATGGAACATGTGTTCTCATCTGGAAGATAAGTAAGTAAACAGTCAAATAATTGCAAATTATGGCTAGTGAAAAAATGTTGTTATGATAGAGACAAACAATGAATCATCTCTTTCCATGGGGTTATCTGAGAAGGTATCTTTGAAGAGGTGACATCTGAGCTGAGACCTATAAGAAGTTCTACAGGAGAAGACTAAAGAGAAAAGCCCATTTTTAGCAGATGGGATAATGTATGAAAGGTCTAAAAAAGAGAAAGTAGGAAGAAGTGTGCTCCACAGCAAGATCAGTGTCACTGGAGCCTGTCTAGTGAGCATTGTGGAGAATGGCAGGGATTGAAACCAACTAGAGGCAGGGCATTGCAGTCCACCAAAAGAGAGCTCAAAAGAGAGCAGAAAGCTGCATAACACAAGTGTACACTGATGATATGAGGCTTAAAAGGAAGATGCCTAAGCTTACCATTATCCTGCTCTGACTAAGGGATATACTGGTGTCTTAGGATTGTGGAAAGGATCCAGGAATAGATGTCAGATTCATTCACACAAGATGTGTGAATCATCTCAGACCCTTCCTGGCTTGGGTCCTAAGCAACCCCACACTACTTCAGGAAACATGTGATGTAAAGTTCTGAAAGGAAAAGTCATTCCTCCCCAGACAGTCTGCTAGAGATTTGGGTTGGGTTCATTTTTAGGATGGGGCAAATGTGTGTGTGTAGGTCTCTTGGCAAGAGTACTTTAATGTGGGTGTGTGGGATAACTTGAGAAAGTTTGACTTGGGTCTCCCGTGAAGTCTCTCCTCCAAATCTGAGGGTGTGGTAAGTGTGAGTTGGAAAGCAACCTTCTAAAAATATTTTAGGACATCAAGATATTAAAGAACTTCTTTATGAAAATGTCAGTCCTCCTGAAGAGTTTTAAGCCTGAACATTCAGCAGAGAAGGAAAGTTACATGAATCATATGTAAATTCACATGGACATACTAAGGTGATTGAATGTGAGGCTTTTTCCTGTGATGCCTGCTTTTAATAGTTTGCTCTTATCCTTTACCAAGAGGAAGAGCAGAAAATTTCAGTGCTCTGTAAAGCCTTCTTTCCAAACCATTGCCACTGGGTGTCAGCATTACAGTTTCGATTAAAGCTCTTAATCACTGCATGGTATGTAGATTTTAGCAGATTTCTCAGCAAACAAAAATATTCATGCAATCAATGTCTTGTTGTAATAGTATTTGTGGAAATGGTGGTAAAATGAATGGGACAAAATGGAGGATCATTTCCAAACCTGAGGGAAAGAGAGAGACTGCATGAAAGGAGAAATGGCCAAATACAGTATAGAACAGATATTAAGCAACTCTTGGGGTTGGTAGAAGGCAGAAAGGCAGGGATGGCAATTTTTTTAAATGGCTCTACCTACTAGTGCTTACCAGTTAAAATTATTTTGTTGGTACTGGTTTTGAAATGTTGACAGGCATAACACCTAATATTGTATTTTGCACCAAATTTGCCTTTGTATAATATGCCATGAGATTTTTCTTAGCCTATGTGTATCTCAACAATTTTCTTAATGTGGTAGTTTGAATGTATGTTCTCCATTAACACAGGTGTTAAAATTAAATGTGTAACTTGGATCTCCAGCTGCCTGCCAGGAGAAGTTGTTAATGCAGGAATTTGAGGGTTCAGGGGAGGTTCCTCAGATTTATGAACCCCAAGTCTTGGGTACATTCCTAATCTTTAATGAAGAATAATAAAGACAGAATCAAGAAGGACAAGTTATGAATTATTGAGTATATTTGGGGAGAAATCACAATTTGTGTAGTTTCTATAAAGGGAATTGGGACCTGGAAGGGAAGGCTAGAACATTTTTATGTGGAAAACATGTTTTAGGAAAGTAGAAGTTAGGGAGAAACTAAGGCTCAGCCAGTGAGGCCAGATTGAAGCTGGGGAACAGTGCTTGTCTGCAAAGCCTAACAACCTCAGTTTGATTCCCCAGTACCCATGTAAAGCCAGATGCACAAAGTGGTACATGCATCTGGAGTTCGCTTGCAGTGGCAGGAGGACCTGTTGTGGCCAACCTCTCTCTCTCTCTCTCTCTCTCTCTCTCTCTCTCTCTCTCTCTCTTTCTCTCTCTCTCTCCAGGCCTGTTGGTGCATGCCTTTAATCCCAGAATTTAGGAGGTTGAGGTAGGAATATCAATGTGAGATATGAGTTTGAGGCCAGCCCAAGACTACATTGTGAATTCCAGGTCAGCCTGGGCTAGAGTTAGACCCTACCGAGACAGAGAGAGAGAGAGAGAGAGAGAGAGAGAGAGAGAGAGAGAGAGAGAGAGAGAGAGAGAGAGAGAGAGAGAGAGAGAAAGAGAGAGAGAGAGAGAGATATGGAGGATTTTTCTTTAATGTCAACAGACTTGGGTTCAAATCTTAACTTTACCAGGTTCTGACTTCATGCCTTTTCCTTTTCAGTGCAGGATATAGAATCTAGGGCCTTGAACATAATAAGCCATCTTTCCACCCCTTACCCAAGATGTCTTTTGATATATTTTCTCTGAGCCTCAATGTCCTTTTCTACAAATGAAGATAATAACTATCACATAAGACTATTGAGGATTAGAGAGTTCATAGATGTAGTAAATAGTACATTAGTAAATGCTCAATAAATGATTGCTAATTTCAGGGCTGATTTCAGTTTATATCGAAAAGTTTTATAAGGGTTGTTCAGGAAAGTACCTTAGAAATGAATGAATTTCCCCTGTTCTCGTGTATATGTGCAGGTCCCTGTCCCTGTCATATACAGAGATTTGGTGGTTCAGGATAAGTCCTTAAACATCAAGCCCTCAGTTCATATCTGCTCTTAACAAAGACTGGGAATAAACATGTTGAGAAGGATCATTTATAAACTATTACATTTATTCATTGAAGTTAAGAGAAAGAGAAGAGAGTCCATGAACCAAGGAAAGGGGAATGGATACACCTACAGTGTCTGAGAACCCATGTGGGAAGTGAGCATGGGCCTGGAAGAAACATGAAAAGGAATTTTATTAGATTGAAAGTGAAAAAGAGATGAAAAGTACAAAGATCTCCTGTCATGTGGAAGGTAGGAGGGGGTAGGAAGCCTACATGGGAGTAAAGGTCGGGGGTCCCCTTATCTCAGCCCAGCCATAGCAGGGACCTGGAAGTTCAGGAGAACTGAAAAGCCAACAAGAGGCCTTGTCTACCTGGTAAGGATCTTTTTATAATCTTATTGTGGTGGGCTTTACCTTCATGCTCAGGTGAACCAGAGAGAGAGAGACCTGATTTGTCTGGGCTAGGGGTTAGGAGACCTCTGGTTGGATAGACTGGATCAGACACTTAATTCTGGTTCTGCTGCTGCAGGAGGGTGACTGTGTGACAGAAAATTTCTCTCTTGTTAGCCTTTTCCCTAAGTTGCCTAGAAAAGCTACCTGACTCCCTCTCACAGATCCTGGACTTTACTCTGGCCTCAAGCCAGGTAGCATATAAACTAGTCAAAATCACTGTGGTCTACTGTCATCAACTTCACTTAGCTCACTGCCAGCTCTCCTGCTGTGTAGATCCCTAGGTCCCAAAATGCACCACAAACTACTTTCCTTTTTCAGAAACCGGTTCCTCAAAGCACTCTCTTATGTCTAATTCCTGGACTGTATTCAGCAAAGACTCTGCAATCTCAAAAAAGGCAGGGTCCCATGCATCTCTTTTATGTGTGCAGCTGTAAAGAGGCAGTAATATTTTTGAGCTCTGGTGACATTGCATTTAATCATTGGAAACTGCATTCTTGCTACTCTTCCTTATCTTTTATTTAATTATGAAAGAGAGAGAATGGGTGCACCTGCTGGAAACAAACTTCAGACACATGTGGCACTTTGTGAAACTGGCACTCTGTTCATGGGTACTAGGGTATTGAAGCACCAGGCTTTGGAAGCAAAAGCCTTTAACCACTGAGAAATCTCTCCAGTTTCTTGATACTCTTTTTTCAATGATACAAGAGTGTTCAGAAGGCTACGCTTCTTCCCAGAGGACAGAATATATTATTGAAAGGGGAATTTTCTCTTTCCTTGTATAATGCCCAGCAAGCATGCAGCATTGCATATGAGTTCCCTGTACAAAGTCAACTTCCACCAGCTAGGATGGAATCCCTGGATTATTGCCCCTCATCTTTGTACCCCAAACTAGTGTAGAAAAATTTGTACTTGGTGTTACCCTATGGCCTCAATTTCCCCAACTATGCCACCATCAAGAATCTTGTGAATGAATTGATAATTCACAGTGTAGCTTTGCCCTCCTGTGTCTCTTATAGCTTTCTACCTATGAGCATCCTTCTAACTGAGGCAAATAGGAGTATTTTGTACAAGAAGTATGAAATTATGATTGAACAGTCTTGCACATGTAGGTAACCTACCTCTGCCTCCTGAGTGCTGGGACTAAAGGCATGCACCATCACACCTGGCTTAAGAACATTATGTTCTTGAATTAAAATGTTACTATGAAACTCATTACATTGTACAATAAATATATGCTAATGAAAATAAGAAATTAAATTTAATTTTAGATACAGATTATAGCAGTTACCTTTTCATTGGGGGAATAAAACACCCGAACAGAAGCAGCTTTAGGGAAGGAAATGGTTTATTTCCATATGACAGTTTCAAGGGAAAGCTTCATCACAACAGGAGAAAGCATAGTAAGAGCACCGTGATGTTTAGGTTTTGTTGCTAACTTGACCTTTTTAGTAATCTTGGGTGGGACTCTGAGGTTGTTTACAGGAAGACACCCTCTCAGTAGAGGGCAGGATGTAAGGAAACTCAGGAAAGTTTGAAATTAACATTCCTTCCTGTGCAGGCAGTGCAGAAAGGAAATTCCAGAGACCCAGGAAGCCATTAAGTCTGGAAAAGGGTTGCAAGACCCCACCCTAAGGCTACATAAAGGGGAAGAATTTCTCTCCTTGGTCCCCCTGCCTGTGTGTGTGGTTTTGGTAATGGGTTTCTCTCTCTGCTTGGACCTGTGAAAGGGGACTAGCCTCTTTCACCATTATGGAACTTCCCCTGGATCTGTAGCTTCAATAAATCTTTTCCTCCCATAAACTGTGACTGGTTTGGAGATTCATCCCAGCAGTGTATGGCTGACTACAACAAGCACACAGCAGACCACACACATCTCCACAGCAGCAGGGAGGCAGTAGAGAACACCCAGTGGAATTAAACTTCAACTTCAAGGCCCACCCCAGTGACACATGTCCTCTGGCAAGGCTCCACCTCCCAAAGACTCTACCAATTGGAATAAAGTATGAGGCTTAATCAGAAAACATATTTTTACATTCAAACTACCACATAGCTTAAATTTTTAAAAAATGAAATGAAAAAAGTAGATACAGAACCATGAAGAAGCTGTCCTTTGTTCCTGTGTCATTAGGCTTCTTTATTGTGCATACTTTACTTTGGCTACAGTATATTTTGTTGTATATTACTGGTAATTTGTACACTTTTTAACAGGTGAGTTTCTCAGATGGCTGAAGAATGGGAAGAGTCCATATTAGTCTATATCCATTCATTAGTCTATATCAGCAGTCCATATTAGTCTATATCCATTCATTGTGCCCTGGGACTGACCAACTCATCTCGTAGCACTTGCAGGCACCTGTAGAGACAGAATGACAATGAGTGAATTATTTTACTCAGAAAATGGCTCCTCCTTTGACAACAGTTCAGTGTAACAAGGAAGAAGGACAGATTTTCTTCCTCCATTTCATTCCTCCCTCTAGTAATACACGTGTGTTTTATTTCTTAAAAGCTATGTAATGATGGGAGGAAGGGCTGTGATTCTAGTAAAGTTCCCTAGGCCTGTACACTTTAGCTAAAAAAATTCTTCATCTCAGTAAAATACAGGGCCTCTGTGTCATATGACTCATCTGTCTGCCCTCTCCATGCATCCACCTCTATTGAAGGCTTGTAAACTCCAATGAGGTAGGCATATTTATTTCCCCTTCTAGAGTAGCAGTCACACACTGTTGTCTTCTCATCCTTGATATCAATTCATTAACCAGGAGTTAGCATATTCCTTTATTATTCGTATGTGTGAATCTCTACCCCTTACTGTACCCTCATCCAGTGGTCTAGCATTCAATAGAATCTTACTTCTGGTGGATATCAAGGGGGCAGGTGATCAGCAACTGGATGGTGTAGATGTGTGAAATTTGGGCACAACAATAGGCATACATAGAGGAAAGGCATGGGGAGAAGCAGACATCTATCTACAAGATAAGGAGTGATATCTGAAACTGATTCTCCCTCACAACCCTTAGAAGGAAAGCAACCCTACTAACACTTCGAAATCATGTTTCCATCCTCCTGAACTGTGCGACAATATGTGCTGTTCTTGCCCCCCAGTGGCAGAACTTTATTATAACAACCCAAACAAACAAATTTTGGTAGAGAAGTGGGGTGCCAATAAACACCTAGAATGTATACGTGGCTTTGGAATTGGGTAAAGCCAGAGTAAGATGAGTCCCCAAATCCAGAATGACTAGCGTTTTTACAAAACAGAAATTTGGACACAGGCAGGCATGAGCACAGGGGAAGAATGGGTTTGTTTCAACTAGACACGGGACAACTAGAAAGGGAACAGAGGCATGGAAAAGTTTTTCCCTTATAGCCCTCAGATGGAACAAACCTCAGAACATCTTGATCATATAGTTTTATTTTCCAAAACTGTGAGATAATAAATTTCTGTTTAAGTCATCCAACCTATGGCAACCTAATATGAATATCACTAATAACTTCAATAAATAGAAATATATGCTATGCTCACTGACTGGGAAACAATAGTGTACAAATGACGTTCTCTCTAAATGATTTTAAAGACACAACATATTCACAAAAAACTCAAAAGTTATCTAGAGTGGTGTGGTAGTTTGAATAATGTCCCCCAAAAGAATTAAAGGTTTATTAAAATTGTAAATTGTCTCCAGCCAGTTCTGGCTAGAGGAAGTGTGTCACCTTGGCCAGATCCTAGGGTTCAGCCCTAAGGTATTTCTGGCCATGGGTCTGGAATTCTAGCTATACATATGCAAAAAGCAGTCTGAGCTCAAGCCTGGAGTTCCTCTTGTTAGTTTGGAGTGTGCTTGTTTATGGTGCTGGTGGTGGGTTTCTGTCTCTGTCTCTGCTTGCTTCTGTGAAAGGGGACCAGCCTTTTTCCTTAACTTCCCCTGCATCTGTTCAATAAATATTTTCCTCCCCAAATCATGCCTGGTTTGGAGCTTCATCCCATCGGCATGTGGCTCACTATGACAAGTGGCATTTGACAAAGTGATTTTAAATATTATACAGTAGCTACCCCATCCTATCTATAATTTTACTTTTTATGGTTTTAGTTACCTGTGACCAACTGAAAAAATTAAATGGAAAATTTGAAAAAAAAAACACTCATAACACGTAAGTTTTGAGTTGGGTACCATTCTAAGTACCATGGTGAAATTTTGCAGTCTATCTACATGTCACCCAGGATGTGACTAATCATTTTATCCAATATATTCACATGGTACATATGATCCACCCATTTTAGCCATTTCAGATATCACATTGTTTGGTACATAGTTAATGTCAGTTCCAGTTACTGTATAATGTGAAACTGCACAATGTGTTCTTAATAATGAACAGGAAACATGATGTCCTATGTCCTTTAAGTACTTTTGTCAAAACTAATATTCAGTATATATACATATATATGATCATTTAAAAAGCAAATATTCAAACATCCTTTAATGTGAAAATTTTCCCACTTTGTTCACACTGTTCATAACTCTGTGATGATGAAAATGATGCACATTATTAGAATATGAGTATTTGGGAATATTCATAAAATGGAATTTATGTAGCAATAAAATGAAATTACTGCTGTTAACATCAAGATAAATGACTCTTACTACAGTGAACAAAAGCAGCAAGTCAAAGGAAATGGAGTTTGATTTCATATGACAAAATTTAAGGACAGGCAAAACTGTAGTGTCTGGGGATGTAAGTGAAGATTTTATATGTATTGATACAATAATATAAGGATTTTTACAAAAGTCAGAAAATATTTGAGGACGTAAGATATGTTTGGGAAGGGAAACACTAAAGACTGGTATATTACCAAAAATGTTCTGTTCTTTAGACTAGGTAATAGTTATACAAGTGTATGCTTTATAATTACCACTTTAAGTGGGCATATGTTTTATATCATATATTATAAATTATTCATACATATTTAATTATATATTTTAACTAAAATTAAAGCTTTAGAATCAGATGGATCAGATGGAGATGGGAACACAGAAAACATCTGTAAGGTATTGATGTGCTAGTTTTGATTATATATGTGTGTGATACATATATATGTATATATATACATATATATACATATAGTAAACTCATGCTGTACCCTAAAATATAAAATATTTTCTTTAAGAATATTTTCTTCTATAAAACATTTGTATTCAGTCTGGGACCCAAGTCCATAGAATATTATTGATCATAGTTAGGGTGGAAATTCCCACCTCAATTAACCTCACAGGCATGCCCAAATATTTGTTAACATGTTAACCCTAAATCTTGTCAAATTTTTAAAAATATTTTATTTATTCATTTTCAAGCAGAGAGAGAGAGAGAGAGAGAGAGAGAGAGAGAGAGAGAGAGAGAGAGAGAACGAAC
>PVHP010038882.1:0-10772 GCA_004024765.1 Zapus hudsonius | reverse complement strand
AAAGTAACACATACAAGACAACTGCCTTTTCAGAAAAGAAACCTGCTTGTATAAGAGAGGAGTTATCATGAGAAAGGGACAGGAAGGTGCTGTTGTCTGCATTGGTCTCTGGACAAAGACAGATAAGATGTACATGTTGGTTTACTGTTTCTTACAGCAGCATATAAAGGAAAGAGAGTAAAAATTAGACTTGTGCTCAAGAGGCTTTCTGGGGATATATTGGAAGAATGAGATAGTAAGGAGGAAGAGAAGATGGTAAAAGAGACAGACAATACCTCTTAGATCCAACCCTTAATAGATAGGAAGGAAAAATCCATGATCAAAATACAGATGAGGACCTTAATAATGGTTCAGTATAGAAAACTATAATTAAGAAATATTTAGATGGGCTGGAGAGATTGCTTAGTGGTTAAGGTGCTTGCCTTCAAAACCTAATGACCCGTGTTCAATCCCTGGATGCCCACATAGCACCAAGTGCACAAAATGGCCCATGCATCTGGCATTGGGTTTGCAGTGGCTAGAGGTCCTGGCATGCCAATTCTCTCTCTTTGTCTCTCTCGCTCTGTCTGTCTGCTTGCGAATAAATAAAATGTTTCTAAAAAGAGAGAAATATGGAGCTTGAATTGGGTAAAAAATTTTTAAAGCCTTTGTGTGGCAGGTGTACATGTACTATGAAATGAGGGTGGAGGACACCCACAAGTGTTAGTCCTCAGTCTTGTTTGAGGCAGGGTCTCTTTATACACTGCTGCGTATGCAAAGCTAACTGGCTTTTTAGGACTCTGGGGATTCTCCTATCTCCATCTCCTATCTTGTCATAGGAGCACGGGAATTATAGACACATGGTAACACATCTGGCCTCCCATGGGTTCTGGGAATCTGAACTCATGTCCTCAGACTGGTTCAGCAAGTGCTTTAGTCATGGAGCTGAACCAAAGAGCCTCTTACAGCCTGGCTCAGGAGGCTGTGCGTCATAGGGAAAGATGGGAGCTGTCTGAAGCAGAGAAACAGTAATGGAACTGCACATCTCACTTTAAAACACGGGCTGCATCATCTAAGGCGACACAAAGGAAATCAGTCTCACAGCTGAGGTTGTCCTCTCTTGTGGTGCCTAATACAACAGTAGCATGAATATTATGGGTTCAATCACCTGCTTTCTCATTGTATTTAAGTCCTGTTACTCCGAAGGGAACTCGTATCTGGTACTGTAAGTCAGAACCAAAGCTTGTGGCTAGAGAGGTCACAGGCCCCAGAGGGGATGGCACTTCTATTGGTTTAATGGATGTGATGTATCTGCCAAATTGCCTTATAAACATTTGTGTTAGGCCCATAAATTATTACTGCTATCAGTCTTGGTTGGTCATGGAGGGGCATTTCTTTTCTGCAATGGGTGATATACTACAGAGTCAATACTGTTCAAGTTCCTGAAAATACAAGACATTTACTGTGGCATTGTGACCCAATGCTCAGCCAAAATGGACAAAAAATAATCAGATATTTAATGTACCCACTCCAAGGCTCAGGGAGGAGACAGAAAGAATGTAAGGTCTATAGGAGGGGGGTGGACTGTTATGTAGCTATTTCTTTTAAGTTGAAACATCCCCTCTTTGAAAGACAAGGGAGTCATATAAGAGTCTTATAGACTCCCTTCTTATAAGATTAAGGAAGTAAATAAAATTGATAAGATTTATAAGGCACCTCCCCAAGATTTCTATAAGCAACAACAATTTCTGGGTGGGAAGAGATTCTGACAAGCCCACACATTTTTCAGGGAACTCTAGAGAAAAGCTTCTGAGTCAGCACCATGCTAGGATGGACCCTTTGGTAAGGGAGCTGCTTTGAATCCTCCACTGCTTGATTTGGGAGAAAGCCAATGATGTTTCCTATAGTAACTTTTAATATTTAAGTTCCAATGTTAAACTTTTGGAAATAGACTTCAATTAGTGGAATTCTACCCAGCAATGAGAAACACAAAGAACACTTGAGGGGGGAGAGGGGAGGAAACTTCACAATTCTATACAGACCCGAACAACACCATAAAATGACTAGTCCACATTTCTTTTTATACTCTGAGAATTCTAGTTGATTTGGCCTATATTGAAATAAAAATACAGTGAGTAATAGGAATAACACATTTTCCAGAACTTCAGACAGTTCCAAAAATGTTGGTCTTTTCAGTTATGTGATTCATTAGGTATGCTTAAACTTCAAAGGCCATTGAAGATAGAGTTGTCCATCAGGGATAAAAGGGTTTTTATTAGACCATGTGTCCACTATTTCAAGTTACAAAATACTGATTGCTAAAATCAACTTTCTAAGTCTTTCTTCCAGAAAAACACGTTAAATTATTCTAAATTTTAAATCCCTCTAAAAAATGGCCTAGTCTTGCCTCAGTTAGACACAGATGTTTGACAAGCCCTCTTATTTTATTTGGACAACCTCCACAGAAAATAGCTACCATCTGTACAGCCGATGTTTCATCACGATTCTCTTCCTTTCTTTCCCTCTGTGATTCCATAGTGGGTAGTAATGAGTGCTGTGCCATGTGTTCTAGAATGAGGAATACAGAAGCAGAGTTCATGGCCTACCTTTGGACTTTATTCTCTATCTCACTGAGACACAGGAAAGATGGCTGCCAGCCAATGGAAAGTGAGGAGGATGCCAGAAGGAAGTTGTGAGAACTTCTCTTGGTGTTTTCCTTCCTTCCTTCCTTCCTTCCCTCCCTCCCTCCCTCCCTTCTTCCTTCCTTCCTTCCTTCCTTCCCTCCCTTCCTCTTTCTTTCTTTCTTTCTTCTTTCTCTCTCTTTCTCTTTCTCTTTCTTTCTTCCTAACTTCTTTCTTTCTTACTTTCTTTTTCTTTCTTCTTTCTTTCTCTCTCTTTCTTTCTTCCTTCTTTCTTTCTCTGTCTCTCTATCTCTCTTTCTTTCTTTCTTCCTTCTTTCTTTCTCTGTTTCTTTCTCTCTTTCTATCTCTTTCTTTCTCTCTTTCTTTCTTTCTTCTTTCTTTCTCTCTTTCTCTTTCTCTCTCTCTTTCTTTCTTCTTTCTTTCTTTCTCTCTCTTTCTTTCTTCCTTCTTTCTTTCTCTGTCTCTCTTTCTTTCTTCCTTCTTTCATTCTCTGTTTCTTTCTCTCTTTCTATCTCTTTCTTTCTTTCTTTCTTTCTTTCTTTCTTTCTTTCTTTCTTTCTTTCTTTCTTTCTTTCTTTCTTTCTTTCTTTCTTTCTTTCTTTCTTTCAGAAGAGAGAACTTTCTCTAAGAAGTATAATGATGCTTACTAAAATGATGACTGATTTGTTTTGGTTCAGTATTGTTTTCCTAAAAGCTGACTTATGTGTGCTGTTTCTTTCATCATGGTGGGCACTCATAAAGGGTAACTTTATTACCTTATTTCTAGCATTTAACATAGACTCAGCACAGAGAAAATGCAATCATGTTTGATGAATAAGTAAGTGCTACCGATGACTAAGACTTCACGTCATGTTCTCTATGGACTGAGGGTGAGTCTTCCCAAGGAGTTGTATGATTTAATCAGCTGGAATTCTAAGACCTTGACGTCTTCTACCTGTGATCTTGGGATGGAGACCCTATTCCCTCTGCACACCGCATGCTTGTACTCACGATTCTTCCCTGGTCAGCCTGTGCTGTGTCCACAGACTTGCATGGGGTGGTGCCTATGGTCTCTGCTCCTTACAAAATACCACAGTGATTTTGTAGCTTTGATGTCTACTAACAACCAGAAGCAACTAAAGCAGTGTGGCCCAGGCATCATCCTGTCTGGTTCTTTGTGCAACTGTAGTATTTTTCTGTGTACAGGACATATTTTGCCTTTTCTCCAGCTCAGAAAAATCTGACAGACATTTCATAGACCAACAGTAGGAGGAGAACAACACAGCACTAATCAGTTGACTTACTCAATTTTCTTTTCTCTTGAGACAATCCCAAATTTGAAGCTTGAGAAAGGACTTCCCTCTTGCTATTAATTGACTGCTTATTTATCCAATGGCACATTTCTTTCCTTTCCAGTGTTTTTATTAGTAACTCGGTGATCCCCTATTGCCCATAAGGAAGAGGTAATAATCCTTTTATTTCTGTTCCACTTTATAAACATCCTCATCAGAAGACAAAGATCTTTGTAGAACACTCAAAGTGAATAAATAAACTATTAGAGATAAAAATGCCCTGGTCTCCTGGTTATTTTCTAGGGATAGCTTAGATCTCTGTCCATATTAGGAAGGATTTATTGTTTCATTGGTCAGGATATAGTTTTCTTCCTTTCATCTTCTGTTTTCAAGATCATGAAACATTTTGTCTCTGATTCATTGCCTAACATACTAGAAAGACAGGAGCGAAGTGGTGGAGAAAACAGCTTAACAGATCTCTGTCTATGATTGACAAAGACCCGCAGTGTGTGCACAGGAGAGAAAGAGACCTTTGTGCAGAGAGCATGGGACCAGCTGCCCCAGCTATGCAGGTCAGAGGTATTTCATTTGTTAGTCTACTTTGGTGGATTCTCTTTGAGAGTCTATTGAACCTGGTCTTTTCTGACTTTTACCTACTTTCCCCATGATCCCAGGGACAAGAGCAGGAGGGACTCATCTATGGACATACAATTCCTCCATGGGCTTCTGCTTGGTTTTCTGAAACAGTCTCCAAATATTTTTGATCATGAATTAAATAAATCCAACATATGCACTCATTTATAAATGATGTTTAAACCCTACTCATTTTGACACTTTATGATACATATGCATACATATATATGTACACATATACATACATATATATATAAATATATATATATAATTTAAAATCACACAAAATATATAGAGGTATAACATAAATTCCAGGTGAAATTTTTTCAATTTTTTTTTGCTCGCTCCCTAGAACATCACCCTGAGTCCTGTAGAGTGTTTGCTCCATTTCAAAGGTTCTTAACCAAAGGCTAGCTGGGAGTTCAAGTTCACCAAAGTGATGCTGTCATTGGGGGCTGTGACATCCAGGTCAAATCCCCACATTTCTAGGGAATATGCTGCAAAGACAAGGAAAAAGTCTTCAGAAGCAACTGGTCTACCTGGTGCTATAACTAAGGAAGGCCTTTCAATCCAAGTTTGTCAATGATAAAAATAATACCTTTCCCTCTTCTTTCTCCTAAGTGCTGTAAGTATGAGTCAAGACAGTGGATTTGCAAACATGCTCTAAAGGAACCATGGACCACAAAGAGAAGGCACTGGTAGTGCTCTGCTCCCATTGGCCATTCCATCTGCAAAACCTTTCCCTTCACTGTGATATGAATGATCATATGATTATTCATATGACTTAATCCAAGGTTTCCCATCTTAGAATTTAATGAGTATTTACCCATCTTCTTCTCAAGGATTTAGGAAAATAGAAGGGAAAAGGAAGATATGAATTTCAGAGTAGAAGGCACCTAAAGCACCATCTTGGCTGGGGTTCTTATTTTATGGATAAAGATTGTGAAATCAGAGAGGCCCGGTAATTTACCCAGGATCACACAGCTTGGGAAAGGAGCTACATTAGAACCTAGGAGCTATTATTTGACTCTATCTGGGAGATCGTTTTCTCTTTAATTCCACTACAATTCTTTTCTTTATTCAATGCTGCCTTTCATGACTGATTCGGGTCACCACAGCTCTCTAACAAGTCATTTACAGTTGCTCTTCACTTGAACCTTTTTCTACAGCAAATCTCTGATCAAGTTCACTTCATGTCTCAATTCCTCATCTCAAAAGACTCTCCCTTCCCATTAAGTCTTAGGAGACACTTCCACCTCAAACTGTCTCCAATTCTTTATTAATTTCATTCAACTTCAACTTCTATTGCTTTGTTAACTACCAGGAATGTTTTTCCTGTTCAGGAAAGGACTGTGGACAAGGTGGCCACAAGTAGAAGGTGCCTACCCCCTTGGAAGCACTGACAGCTGGAGGGTGAGTCACACAAAGTCAAATAACCTTCTCCCAGAGAGTAAAAATAAGAAGGTAAAAATAACCTTCTCTCTCACACACAAGTCTCACACCACAAGTGGGTGTGAATATTTTGGAGAAGGGAATTTGGAAGCAGGTGTTAGAAATGCATGGGCAGAGGCTTCTAACATTGGTAGTAGCTCATCCTCCTGGGGGCTCTTTCTTAATTTTCTCTCTTCCATTTTAAGAGCAAGTCATCCCACCTCCCAACACACCCACTCAAAGCAATCTCTGTATGAACGTGAAACCATGATGTCCCAATGGGTCCCATTTTCTCCTAAGTCATGTTTAGGTATTCGGTGAGTATGTATTATTTATGAGTAAGAATTATTAAATTCCAGGAGCAATGCTTCCAGTGGACTAAAGATAAATAAACAAATCAATAAATAAATCACTGAGCTCATTTAGTAAGTATTGGTCATCACTCTAAAAATGAAACAGTTAGAGATCTAAGGCAAGGGGTAACAGGATAGATATATATGATCACTTTTGTTCCAAGGAATTATCCACCTTATCCACCTTGTGTGTAATAAGATCAACATGACCATAGCATGGTCATGATCAGTGAGATCATAGGTACATATCTTGGGAACACAGACAAAATTCACATAGATTATTTACCAAGGTGTCTTTTAAGAATATTTGACCCATCGGTATTCATATCATCTTGGTTTGTGCATAGAAGAAATTCCAGCATGGTCTAGTTTATTTTTCCCCTACCTGAGGGTTACAGAGTCTATTAGAGAGAATAGTCACACCAGGGCCTCCAGCCACTGCACAAATGAACTCCAGATGCATGCACTACTGGGGAATCAAACCCGGGTCCTTAGGATTTGCAGCCAAGTGCCTTAACCACTGAGCAATCTCGCCAGCCCACATAGGCTTTTTTTACATTCTTCTTTATGTTTGAGAAGACAGGCTTAGATTCTTGTTTGAAGAACGTTGTCTTATGACTTTCCCAATTATCAACAAAATGCTGGTGTCCACAGTTTGATAGCTGTCTACATCCTGCCCAGGAGTTAGTGCAACAATCTCTGGTTTAGCAATGCATACTGTGTCTGAATGGGTGTCACCCTGTGGCAATGCCAGCTTTCCTTTCCAAGCAGGTGTATGTACTAGCCAGTGTTAATTTGAGGTGACTGTCATTCACTGTCCCACTTTCTTGAGATATGATTTCTCATGATCTAAATGAGTAGATTCAACACATTGCCATCCTGGAGCTCTCCGGTCCAGGGGAGTCAGTGCACTGGGTAGTTGTCTATTAGCAGTGTATGTTTGCCCTTGGCTTTGCTACCAACTAAACCAGTCGCCCTGAGAAGAGCTGGTCTCATGACTGTGTCATCCTAGCCAAATGTACAGATGAAGCTGCAGATTAGCAACAGGAAAACTGTCAAGTACACTTGGACATGGAAAGTTTCACACGTACTTTTTGAGCTTGTGAAAAGGGCCTGTGTTCTATCTAGACAGTGGTGCCTGGAGGGAGGCATGTGGACCTGTGGACAGGCAGGTGTTTCCACACCAAGACACTGAGGCCTCCCTAGCCCTGGCCAATGAGCACAGCTGCGTCTCCCTCCCTATCTCCCTCCTTTCCCACATTTATGGGCAGAAAATTTGCCCCTGGGAAAGTAGAGAAGGAGCTGGCAGAGAAGGACATGATAGGCAGAGGAGGAAGAAAGAGCAGGCCATTCTGCCCAAAGCAGAATCACCCAGGAGAAGTGATGGTCTTTGAAGGAAGGTGAATCTGACAACCCTGTATTATGTTGTCAAATGCTAAACCAAATAAATCATATTCACTTTCAGGCTGTGGGAAAGGGTGCCTGTGACCAAGTCTGGGTTTCTAGAATAGTCTTGGGTTACCATACGTGTTCAAATGTGAAGCAGATGAGAGATTTCATTAGCTTCCGTGTGTGCCATGGAGCCCAGGTGAAACAAGGCAACACAATCACACACATTTAAAAATGAAACATTTCTTGTTTGTTTTCGAGATAGGTTCTCACTCTAGTCCAGGCTTACCTGGAACTCACTCTATAAGTCCTGGAACTCACACCAATCCTTCTACCTCTTCCTCCCCATTTGCTGGGATTAGAGACTTGTGCCACTATGCCAGGCCAACCACCTTCTTTGTCTTGTCACCATGCATCATGAAAGCTTACGGATCACATGCTTAGGTTATTCAATATTTACTCCTGTACAGGGCAATGCAAGTGAGAATAGGAGATGTTCACATTCCTGTGTCAGATGTCTGCTAAATGGAGGGTCCAGCCAATGGTGCTCACCAGCTGTTAACATAACAAAAACCCTGCAGCACAAATAAGCACCTACTACAGACCCAGTTTCACTGGGGCTGGAGAAATCCTCTGCCACACGGCCTTCTTTCCAAACACTGAACTGCTGCATGGTCACAGCATGGATCAAGACAGTGAAGGCTCGGTTCTACTTGCTGGGTGTCCTCCATCATTTGTCCTTGGCTACACTGTGGCTGCCCTCACCCCTGGGATCTCAATCACAATGGCAGGTGTGAAGGTTAGGTTTTGTTGTCAACTTGATCTTCAATTATTAATTTATCTAATTATAAGCCAATTAAAATTATCTTGGGTGGGTCTCTGAGGTTATTCATAGGAGGCAGGATGTAAGGAAGCTCAGGGGTGCTAGAAATGAACATCCCTTCCTGGGAAGGCGGTACAGGAAGGAAATTCGAGACTCAGGAAGCAGCAAGTCTGGGATAGGGTTGCAAGACCCGGCCCTAAGGCTATATAAAGGGGAACAAAATTTCTCTCCTACCCTGACTTCCCGTGTGTTTTGTTAGTGTGTGTATGGTGTTAGTGATGGGTTTTTCTCTCTGTGTTTGGACCTGTGAAAAGGGGCCAGCCTCTTTCACCATTATATAACTTCCCTTGGATCTGTAACTTCAATAAATCCTTTCTTCCCATTATTTTGCCTGGTGTGGAGATTCATCCCAGCAGTGTGTGGCTGACTAAATCGGCAGGTCTGGTGAAGAACTTGGTTTTCCTAACTCCTCCTCATCTCCTACCACCTTCTCCCTTAGTCTCCCTCTCCAGCCAGGTTGGCTTTCTTATACTTTTTGCCTTCACCCTGTGACTTCCTATCTGGAAAGTTCTCCCCACTCTGGGAGGTAATGCTGGGTTCAGGTTCTGTGTAAGCATCTCTACCAATTCATTAGCTCTCATTGCTGCAAATCCTTTCACACTACTTGGACCTATTTTCTTTCAAGCACTTTAACTATCTAAATGTATAATAATCCTGATGTGGCTGTTTTGATGATGCTGTCTTTGTATACAATTAACGTGTAAGTTCCAAGTGAGCAAATGCTTTTATTCTTTCTGTAGTTATTTCTAATGGAGATACTACTTGGTGTATGGCAGTGGGAAATGCTAGGTAATGAAATGAATGAATGCATGCAGGAACTCTTGTTGATGGCTTTACTCAGCTAGACACTGGGGGAAATGATTCAAGCCAGTCTTAGGATGCTGGTTCCTGTATTCAAGGTTGCTTCTCTTGCAAAACTTACATTTGGTTTTGATGTTTATTCCTGGGAAAAATAAGCTAATTGAGACAGGACGTATAAAGCTACTGTCACAGTTCTCACAGATTGCAACTCACATAATAACATTTTATTTTTCAATCTTCTCTTCACTTGCAAGACAACCATGAATTTGGGGTCTTTCCACTCAGTAACCCAAAGTGAGCCTCTTGTTAGTGGGACTTATAGACTTATAGGGGGCAAAAGCCTTGCTAATTTCAAGTGAGCCAATTACAATCCTGCTCAATCACATTGCTAAATGATCCTTGAACATGTGGGTTATAGTAACATTTCAGACCCTTTCATGATACCTCTCCCTTCTGAGATCAGTGGTACTTGATTTATGCATCTTATGTGTTTTTCACCACAGGATCTACAAAGATAAAAGATTAAACATATTTTTACACTCCATTATTTATTAAGTATGCATTAAGCATTTATACTATCCTATTACTAAAAATTTTCCAGATGTTGAGTGATACTATTCTCATTATATAAAATTTGAATATTAGAATAATTGTGACCATTCATAATCCTAGACAGATTTACATATGAGTCAACAGTAGAATCATTTAATCAAGTCCAAAGGAAAATTCTACTGGAATTACATTTCCTATTTTATTAACTTCATAAATGAATTTTTGAAAAATGGGCACATTCCATTTTTAATGTACATAAACATGTTACACATTTCTATTATTTGCTTTTAAAAATATATTTCACTATGTATGAATATATACTGTCTATGTGCATCTGTACACACCTATGTTAAATAGATGTCTTATCTGAAGAAAAATGCAGAGCTTTACTGAGGAATGTGAAAAAGGCCTATAAGGGCTGGTGAGATGGCTCAGTGGTTAAGGCACTTGCCTGCAAATCCTAAGTACCCGGGTTTGATTCCCCAGTAGTGCATGCATCTGGAGTTCATTTGTGCAGTGGCTGGAGGCCCTGGTGTGACCATCTCCCTCCCTCCCTCTCTCTCTCTCTCTCTGTCTCTCTCTTCTCTATCTCTCTCTGCTTGCAAATAAATATAAAAATTTTTAAAAAGGCCTATGTACCTGAATAAGCTTTATATTATATGTATAGGAGTATATACTGAATAGTATGTTAATAATTTTGTATGTAGTTTTGTATATTTTTATACTTAAAATGTTATTATACCTCTACTTTAATCATGTGATTCACTGCATACATTAACTATTGTTCTACAGCTGGCTCTGTAGGCATTCCTGTTTACATTCTAAACACTAAAATCAG
>PVHP010038881.1:0-16546 GCA_004024765.1 Zapus hudsonius | reverse complement strand
GAGAGAGAGAGAGAGAGAGAGAGAGAGAGAGAGAGAGAGAGAGAGAGAGAGAATGGACATGGCCAGGGCCTCTCACCCGCAAAGAAACTTCAGGCACATGTGTCACTTTAAACATCTGGCTTTATGTGGGTACTAGAGAATCAAACCAGGGTCATTAGGCTTTTCAGGCAAGTGCCTTAACTGCTGAGCTCTCTCTCCAGCCCAAACATGATCCTTCTGACCATAGAGGTGTCTTGTGCGCCTGGGTGAGTGACTTTCCAGTCATTTTTGGTCTATTTGCTTCCTTCTTTCTGGAATGTATGGCTTTCTTCCTTTCACATACTCATCCCTCAAGATATCTCCTATTTTCTTCTCTTTATCAAAAACATTCTTTTTTTTTTTTTTGGCTGGTTTTTGAGGTAGGGTCTCAGGCTAGTCTCAGGCTGCCCTTGAACTCACAGCGATGCTCCTACCTCTGCCTCCTAAATGCTGGGATAAAAAGGGTGCCCCACCATGCTGGGCTCTTCTCTCTTTTCCTCATCCCTTCTCCCTACCAAAGTTTCAGCTCTGCTTTCAAGATATGAGCCCTGCTTCCCACCCTTCCTTTCCCAATACCACCAGTTCCCCTCCAGTGTCCATTTATGTCGTTTCCTGGCCTACGTCACATCCTCTGACTGCAGACATAAAATACCAGAGGGTAAGGTCTGCCTGTGAAAGAGAACATGCCATTTTTGTCTTTCTGGACCTGAGTTACCTCACATGGTATCAACTTCTCCAATTTCTACCTATGGTCCGGCAAATTTCCTTTTTCTTGCAGCTGAGTAAAATCCCATTTTGTATGTGCACCGTCCTTTTCATTATTCCCCGGCATCTGTTGATGGATGTTAGGGGACATTCCATTTCCTTGCTATTGTGTGAGGAGTAGCTGGAAACTGGGTTGCAAGGTTCTCTGGGCTAAAGTTCTTTGGGGATATGTCCAGGAGCAGTATATTTAGTATATAGTATACAGTATATATGGTAGTTCAATTTTTAGCTTTTTGAGAAAAGGCCACTCTAATTTCCATAATGACTGCACCCCTTTTTTGTACTCCCCTCTCCCCACATCCTCACTGGCAGGTGCTGTTTTCTTCAGAATGGCTGTTCTTACTGAGGTGAGGTGGGATCAGAAGTGGCTCCAATTTGCATCTCTTTGAAGGCTAAGGTTGCTGAATATATATCTTCAAATATTTGTTGGCCACTTGTTTTTCTTCTTTTGAGAACTGTGTGTTCAAATGCCCATCACATTGTTTGGCAGTTTGACTATAGGGTTAGTTTTTAACACACCCTAAGTAGTTTAAGTAGCTTCTGCTGACTAATAGTGAGCAGTAGACATAGGAAAGAGGATGGATGGATGGATTCAGGAGATCTTAGAGGAGAGATACGTGACAGATAACACAGGAGAGAGACATGAGAGAGCTATTCTAGATCGTGATGTGTGTGTTTACACATAGTAGAAAGACTCTTTTCTCTCTCTGATCTTTCATCCACAGAATCAACTAAATGGAAACAAAATATATTTGGCAAAAATGTTACATTTTACTGAACAAGCACCAACCCTTTTCCTGTTGTGGTTTCCTAAACTCTACAGTCAACGACTACTTATGTGAACATTGTAGTGCACTGCTAGTTAGAGGTAATTTATATATGATTTAAATCTAAAGGATATAACTAGGGGGTTCAGACCCATCGTCTCAGCACTGAGAAGTCTGAGGCAGAGAATTGTGAGGCATGTAAGGATAGTTGAGCTACAGTGGGAGACCCTGTCTCAAACAATATAAAACATATATGAAAGAGGGCATAGTAGGGTATATGTAAATTTTTATGTCATTCTGTGAGACATTTGTGCAGCCTCCAGGTTTGGTCTATGAAGAGTCCTGAACCCAATCATCAATGATTACCATGAAACGCTAATTAGATAGCTAAGTAAGTTTTTGGATAGATGATAGATAATTATGTGTTTATATGTATGGATAAATATAGAATTATACATATGTGTTTAAGATTGACATATATGCTTAAAATAGAGAAATTACAGTATCTTTATAGCTAATCAGATTGGTTAAAATAGGACAATATTCACTTTTTCAGGGAAGTACCATAAATGGCTAGAATTTTAAAGGTGGAAGTGAAATTCATCACAAGTACAGGCAGCAGAACTTCTCAGGGATCATCCAGAATATCATACTGACTGGACCCTCAAGGAGAGAGACTTGCAGGCGTGCATGCTGTGTTCTCAAGGAGGTAGTTTATGTCACGAGCTCATGGATCACATCGCTATGAACATTAAATATAGATACAAAATAAAACGGTCCAAGGAAAGGTACATGGGTAGAAATTTCAGAACAGTCCAAAGAAACTGATATTCTGTGCAAGTCTCTAAGTGTTTGGATGCAGGTTTGAACTTCTCTTAAAGGTGATCGAGGACATGAGACATCACAGATTTAGGTCCTACAAGAAGAAAAGGTGGGTTTTTATTGGGGGAATCAGGGAGAGAAGGTGACCAGTGAGAAGGGAGAACCAACAGCCACAGGACCCACCACTGGCTGGTGAGCAGAAGGATAGTGCTGTTCTGAAGGAGACCTGAAATTACCGACAGCATCCATTCTCATCCAACAAATCAAATCAACTGTCACGACACCGTGAGCTGAATGAACACATTTTCCCTCATAGGCTTAACTTCTGTAAGCTGACTTTTCTATGAATGAAAAGTGGCATGCATACACACATCTCTGTCTGTCTGAATGTTATCTTGATGGCTTGATGTTGAATCCTTTGTCTAGAACGCCACGTGTTTACCCTTCTTCCTGCACAAGCTCATTTCCTTTAAATTCATTCGATCTAATCAGAAAATTACATGAGAAGGATCTTCCTGGTTTTCAAGAGAAAAAAAATGAGGCAATGAGTAGCTACTTTGTTCAGTGAACATATCCTAACAAGATGCAGACATCAAAGAGCCTAAGGTCCAATGGGTGAGTATATGCCATCAGCTTGCAAAACACCCTGGGTGCAGCCCATGCACATCTGGATCCTCTAAGAGTGAATGAGTTCGGCCACTGTGCATCTTTCAACACGTCAGTTTTGAGTGCTGGTGAACAATGGGTTTCTCCATCATTTAGTTTATAATGACTCCTCAGTCACCAGGCATAACTATCTGCCGAGTTCTTTATGGCTCTGCAAAGCTGCTTCCATGAGGTTTACACCACCCACATCATTCTCCATCCCCAACTGCAAGAGGAATTCCGAAGAAGAGGCATTATCAAGGCACCTATTATCTGGACAGTTCCTCCACTCTTCCCTCAGCTGTACTATGGAAAGATGGTGTCAATATGTAGCCAACATTCTGATTATGCTCTTGAAGAACACTTGTGTAACTGTCACATTGACAACTGTATTAATAGGGAGCGTGACACTCACCATTAGTGGCCCAAGTTCATGTTCTGATACGGGGAAATCTTGGCACAGTTATATTTTGTTTTTAACCACTGAATTCCCCCCCCCCCCCAAGTTCGTGTCCTCTAATGCAAAAGAATTTTACACAGGGACAGAAATAAGTCTTATTATACCTTTATGCTAGATTAATTAATTTAGGAAAAGGGGAATTGGATGTGGAAGCCTCCCAGTCATCATATGGTCTGTGAGGTCCATAATATATTATTTAAGGAAACATGGGAAGTACAGAGTTCTCCAGCCACCAGTGTGTTGAGAAAACATAGGGAGTTTAACAGAACTTATGTTATTCTGCTAAACAAGCAGCAGAAGAAAAGATAACAGAGCTCCCATCATGAGAAGGAGAGGTTCATGAGGGAAAATGTCTGGAGCCTACCCCCACCCCACCCAATGTCTGGGGTGGAGGTAGGCCTTACCTTCCTAAGGCATGGATCAGAGGTTCTTCTACTCCATTGCCATATGGGGAAGAGACCGCTTCTTCTAGGGAAGTTAATTTAAGTTTTCCCCAGGTGAGTCAGAGAGACAGCTGATTGGTTTATATTTGACCAATCAGTTTTAGTCCCTAGGTTATAGCTCTAGCTAGACACCTCCCACTCAAGGGAAGGGGTGTTCCCTGCAGATGCCTGACCCTGTCACAGTTCCTATAATTGAACAGGATTCTTCTAATGTCAGTGTAAGCTTTAACAAACACAACCCGTTGCAGTGTAATTTAGCAGTGGAAGGAAGTCCATTCTGGTAAGTGTCATTTGATAATTTCAATTTTAGGAGGGACACACAGAAAGCATTTATATTTGGAATCAGTATAATTATTTTGGGGTGCTTAATTTCATAAAGCTGAATATATGTCTTTGCTGTTGTTTGTGAACTACTAGATAGAAAATTGTGCTGACTGTCTTCTTTGAATTAAAAGGATAGCAAGCACATCTGTTGAACTCAAAGAAACATTCTAAAAGTAAAACACAAAGATAGAACAGGTATCAAAAAGAAATGTGAAACCCTGAAATTTCCAAAATATCGAGGTATAGATGTAATATTACTCTATTAGTTCAAAATAAGTCTTCAAAATATTGCATTTTTTCCTGTCATATTAAACATGGTAAACTAGGTAAATGCCAATTTATGCCAACATTGCAGATGATGGGGGATTCATGGAAGAAAATTAATAATTTGTATAAAAGTGTCCCAATGTAAAATAGTAAATAACATACTTAAACATTTGCTATAGACAGCCTCTAGAAATACCCATGCCAACAATATCCAAGAAAATTAATAATTTGTAAAAAAGTGTCCCAATGTAAATAGTAAATAACATACTTAAACATTAGCTATAGACAGCCTCTAGAAATACCCATGTGAACAATATCCATAGAACAAGTATAAATTGTGTTGTTTTTGCTATTTTCCAATTTAGGAATCAAACTCAGGACCTTGTGAATGTTAAGCCAGTGTTCTACTAGTGGGGTACACACCCAGCCCCTATACATTGTATTTTATAATTCATCATTAATTAACTCAGTAGTAATCTTAATTAAATGATGAGGTATGTATTAGTCTGTTATTTGGGTTCTACGTCTGTACTCTATGCCTGACTACACTGGTCTGCTAATTTATTCTTGTATGGATTACACTCTGCTGAGATCACTGTAGCTGCCTAGAAAAATTTAAATGACAGTTATACAAGAAATAATTTCATGTTCTACTTTGTCATAGACATCCCAGTTCTGTTTGGTTATCATATAATATTTTTTATTCATTTAAGTATATATATATATATATATAGTATATATAAAAGTATATATATATTACTTTCTGCAAAAAGCTTCATGCAATGTTTATTGGAATGCCACTCGATCTCAAAATCACACTAAGAAGTGAATCTTCTAAACCATGAACATACACCTTCACAATGTTAAATGAATTCTCTCATTTATGCCATCAATAGACTGTCATTTTCAATTTTGAGATAGTACACATGTTTGAATGTATATGCTCTTAATATTTTCTTGGTTTTATGCTGGCCTTTTTGGGGTTTTATATATGTGGTTCTTAGAAATTCAGTTGCTTATGGACCTAGAATAAGATATACATTTGTTAAATGCTGGAACTTTCATTTCTGCCCCCAAATAAGCAAGTTCTGTAACCTTTTATTGAAGTTTTTCCTACCTCATACACGGTGAACAATGCCTTAATGAAAATGGACATTTTAACATTAACATAAAGCAAATAGGAGATCATTATATTCTGTGAACCTTTCCACTGCCTACAAAGTTTCCGTTAATACCAAGGCCACATTCAACTTATTCAGCTTCCTTCTTTCATATTCAGATTTTCCCTTGACTTCAGCTTAATGAAAATCTTTTCTTTAAGGAGCTAAGATCATCAAATTCTTTTCAAGTCTTTATTTTCTTCACAGTTGCATGCTGTCTGTCTTTTTAATAAATGCATTCCATAGTCTAAAGAATGGAGCTTCACAGAAAAATTAATGAAAACTCATTGTGAATTCAGATCACCCGTTTTTAAAATTTAACGGAAATTGGTCAAACTGCCATTCCTCCATATTTGACAAGTGGAGTCCTAGCTGTGAGTCTCCCCTGTACACAGCAGTGTGGTTTTCATCACTGACCATTATTCCCTTGGTAAACCTTGTCAACGGCAAAGAAGTAACTTCCCTTTATTGTCAGGATCAAAGAAAATCTGTCAAAACCAAAGAGACTGTGCTTGCCAAAAACCAAATTGCAGGGCTTGAAATAAGTTGTAAATAGGGAACAGGGAGGGGTTTGAGTTCTCCACCAAGAGGACGATACACTTTAAATAGCATTTCATGCTTACACGAAAGTCAGAGTGCCATCTTACATTACACAACAGTAAACCCCTTTCTGCTGCGTTGATGGAAAGCCCTATGCAGCATATAAATCAGACACACAGTTAGTGCTTTGGAGCAGACCACGTGCCTTCTCATGGATCCAGTGTGCTGTTCAAGAACAATGTACCATCAATCTTCAACATCCATGTATCAGGCAGGTGAATTGATGGCACCTCTTTCTCCCACGCAGTCCTTCCTGCTCCCAAGCCAGGGCAGTAAAGTCCAAAGAAAGCTCTATTTGCAGTCTCTTGTGGCTATTGTGAGTTCATTAGAAGTTTTTTTTCAAATCCCTCCATTTCCCACCCTGCATCTAGAGCTGTTCTACTTATTTATGTGTGTGGTTTATGTGCTCATATGTTTATGTTCATATGTGGGTAGGCACATATGTGTGTGCAGGAGCATGTAAATGTGTGTGTGTGTGAGAGAGAGAGAGACAGAGACAGAGACAGAGACAGAGAGAGAGGAGGTCAGAAGTCCCCTTCAGAAGTCTGCCTCAACCATTATCCATATTATTTTTTAAAAATATTTTAGCTCTTTATTTGAGAGAGAGGAGAGAAAGAGACAGACGAGAGAGAGAGAGAGAGAGAGAGAGAGAGAGAGAGAGAGAGAGAGAGAGAGAGAGAGAGTATGGGCATGATGGCAGGGCTTCCCCACCACCAAAAGTGATCTCCAGATGTATGTGCTACTTTGTTCATCTTGATTTCCGTGGGTGCCGGGGAATTGAATCAGGCCAGCAGGCTTTGCAAGCTAGTGCCTTTAATGGCTGAGCCACTCCTTCAGCGGCAATGGAGTAGCCTCCCTTTAGAAGACAGGCTTTCCATATGATTTTTGAGACAGGAATGCTCACTGATCCTGGAGATTAGCATAGACTGGCCAGCAGTGCGCCCCAAATCCTCCCTCACCATCACAGCAATAGATGGATGACAGGCATGGTCAGCAAGCGCTGTTTTTCTATGGATTCTAGGATACAAAACTCAGGTCCTCATGCTGCACAAGTACTTTTCTGACCCAGCCATTATCTTGGATTCCAAACAAGCAAGTGTAACTTTGAGTTTTGAAATAATGTCAAAGAAAGTCCATCATTTTCTAAAATTAATCAATATTCTTTTTTCATATGTAAAATTTAACTATTGTATTTTAAATTTATATACTATAATTACATGTTATCTTCACTAATGGTGGCAGTGCAAGTTATTATTTAAATGTGAACTTTATCTCAAGAGCTCATGGGTTTAAAGCCTTGGCCATCAGCTTGTGGCATTGGGAGGTACTATATCCTTAGGAGGTGGAGCCTTGCTGGGGGAAGTGTATCACTAGGGAAGGAACTTGAACTTTTTTGATAGCCTAGAAATGCTTGCTCCTCTCCTCTCCTCTCCTCTCCTCTCCTCTCCTCTCCTCTCCTCTTATCCTTCTTCCTCTCTCTCTCTCTTTCTCAACCTCCATTTTTCTCCTCCCTGATGATACAATGATGACAAGCAAGCTTCTTTCTCCTGCCATGCTGTTCCTTTCATGGTAGTTTCTACCTTCCAGAACCATAAGCCACAATAATGTCTTTTATGTCCCAGCTGATTCTGGTCAGGTATTTTGTCTTAGCATGGAAAAAATAACTGATACAGCCCAACATGCTAACTATAATTATGATAGTTATGTAAAAATACTTTAATAAACTACCATAAAACAAAACTATCATCCCCAAAGTTGTGTTCCTCTATAAATGTGTGATAAAGTATATTATGTTGACTATTAAGAAATGTACAATTAGGGGCTGGAGAGATGGCTCAGTGGTTCAGGCACTTGTCTCCAATGCCTAAGGCACCAAGTTCAATTCCCCAGGACCAACATATGCCAGACCCACAAGGTAGTGGCCCTGGTGCTCTCTCTCTCTCTCTCTCTCTCTCTCTCTCTCTCTCTCTGCTTGAAAATGAATAAATAAAATATTTTTTTAAAAAAAGAAATGTACAAGTAATTATATAATATCAAAATGTCAGCTCAGGAGGCACAGGTAGAAGGATCACGGTGAGTCTGAGTCCACATAATGATTTCAACGTCAGCCTGGGCTAGAGTGAGACTCTACCTTTTAAAACCAAAAAAAAAAAAAAAAAAGTTATAAATGAAATCTGTACTACCAGTATTTAACCATATCAAATTGACTATATGGAGCAAATATATGTAGTATATTCATTTGAATCATTCATATTTCTGTTAAGTAACATATTTCCTTGCTTACTACTGAATTTTGTGTAACCACTTATATCTACCACCTAAATCTGAGGATAAAGAGCCACTGAGCCTGGGGACATGAGAAGTGTCCATACTGACAGAGATGTAGTATACTTGCCAACTAGGACGAAGGTTTAATTGGCTCAATCCTGCCCTTAATTAAAATCATGCCATGGTTAATGGGAATTACTTTACCTTAGGTCAACACTCAGCTCTGTGTGCTGGTGTTCCCTGTTTGTTGTAGACGTGCCAATGCCAAACTTGAAAGTCCACCAGAGAGAGTGTCCTAGTCAGTCACACACCGTTGGGATGATTCTCCAAACCAGGCACGATTTTGGGGAGGAAAGAATTTATTGAAGGAACAGACCCAGGGGAAGTTAAGGAAAAGGCTGACCCCCTTTTAAGGAGCAAGCAGAGAGAGAGAAACAGCACCTCCAGAAGCAAGCAAGCAACTGTAACACACACTGTGATTTACAGAATGCAGGTTCAGGCTCTTCTTTTGCATATCTATCCCTAGTATTTTGCATCTAAATTAGAAAGGGTCAGTCCCCAGGAGGCTAGGCCAAAGTGGCACTTCCTCCAGCCAGAAGCCTGGAGACAATTAATAATTTTAACAAACCCTTAATTCTTTTGGGGGCCATTAGTCAAACTACCACAGAGAGCAAGCATTGCATGACATGGAGACACAGGAAGTTGGAGGCAAGAAAGCTGTGTTGATGGTCAAGGGGAAGAAATAAACTCACCCACTGTGAGTGCAATGTGCACCAATTCCTGGACCCTTTCTCCATGTTAGAAGCTACTCTGCATTTCATCCTGTACCCATTATCTGTGTGTTACTATCTTATTAAGGATATTCTTGCCTCTTATGGCTTCCCGTGATCCATCTACTAAACCCCACCCCTTCCCCTTAGCTCATCCCTTCCTGTGCTTCGGGCTGTGGGGCCATCACTGCAGGCCTTGCCCTCTGCCCTGGTGACTCAGGAATGGTCGCTCTGTAAATCTTTGTTCCCTGCCACTCTTTCCCCCAATATTGCATTCTTGTCTGCTATTTTCTGCTTCTTACCTGGAGTAGGAGAGCTTCAGAGGAGCCCAGTCATTGGAAATCATGGTTCCAGAAACCATGGTGTCCGTGTTCTTGCTCCTCCCTGACTGTCTCCTGATGCTCCTGGTGTTCAGGCCTCTCTCCCAGGACATCTCTCTATATTTCAGTTTCTGTGCTCCAGATGCAATAGCTTACCCAGTCCTGAGGACTTCCTGTTGGTCTTCCCTCCCCTGACAAGTGGAGGCTTACTTCAACAGGTACACAGGAAGAAGTCGCTGTGGTCTTCAATTGGCTTCTCTTTCTCAAACCTAAAATCACAAGGAACCATATAAAAAAGGAGAAGTTTGGTTTAAAAATCACAGGGATCAAATTGAAAATTGTGTTATAAATTGGAAACATCTACCTTTGAAGAAAAGGTTCTCAGCCATCCTTCAAAGATAGCGATCAAATAAAGTAGCTCTCACATGAAAGAATGTGAAAATGTTACTTAAATAAAAGAAAATCCCATAAAAGATCCATTAAGTAAAATTCTTCATGGAATTAATAGTTATGATTTTTTCCTAAAATTTCTGTGTTTTGATAATTACATGAGAAAAAGTGAAAGTGAGATTGACAAGCTGTGTCTCTGCCCTTATTCAAAACATATATTTAGTAGGATATGATTTGGGTGTTTTTATTTTTGTTTTATATTTATTTTAAGGTAGGGTCTTACTCTAGTCCAGGCTAACCTAGAACTCACTCTGTAGCCCAAGTTAGCCTCAAATTCATGAAGATCCTCCTACTTCAGTCTCCCAAGTGCTGGGATTATAGATATTACTCACCATGCATGATAAAGATGATTACCTGTAGATGCTGGATTCCTACAAACATAAATTCTGCTTCAGTTTTATCATTGTGTTTGTAAACTAAATTTTGTGAGAATGAACAAAGGTCTTTTTAAAAGTCATTGTGTAGCAAATGGGCTTGGACCAATATTTAGTTGAAAACAACCACCAGTCACACTCTTTCTAGATAGAGCATTTAAAGTCATGCACGAAAACAAGAAGAAAGGAAAATTTCACTAGTGTGTAGCTTACTCTCTAGCAGGACAGAGACAACAAACCGACACACATAGATAGGGTAGGGCAAGAACTTTGGAGAGGCATAAAGCACAGGAAGAAAGAGTAGTGGGTGAGGATGGGTTCTGCTTTGTACTTTATATAGCAATGTAGGGATGCTGTGAGAATTTGGAATGTGAACACGTCCACCTTCAACAAAGTAATATATCAGGAGATCCAAGGAAAGACTCTCCCAGGACAGAGGACCCAAGTCCCCAGAGGCAAAGAAGTGAATGTGCCCATCATCGGTGAACAAAGCCAGAAATTTAGAAAAGAAAATATTTCATGAAGTAATTGTTTCTAAAATAAATATGAAGGTTCATGTTTATAATAAACCTTAAAGACAAAACTATCAATTACTTTAAAGCGTGGATGCAGAAACCTGTTGGTCTGCTTTCAAATCTGCACATCCTGTTAAAGTCTAGGTGTGGATTCAAACCCAGGTAGCCTGACTCTGAATCATCACTATGGGTCCCAAGACTGCTTCATCTGTGTTTAGTCTCTCCCTTCCTCTAACTGGTCTTGTCAGGTCCTTGCTTGCTCAGAACCCCCAGGGCTAAGTTTATTGCTTTCATATACTGTACATGAAATACATCCACTCATCACAGCCAGGACAATCTCTACATGCCCTTCAGGGCGTCTCCAGATATCCAGCATCACCATTATCAAGCCAAGATGATATCTCTCACCAAGTGCAAAATTCCTTAAAATTAGTTCCTGCCTTTTGGCAGTTTCTTTCTTTACTTTTCTTTCAGTTATTCGAATAAAATAGTAACAATTTCAGCTGTATGTATTTGATGTATTTTATTCACATATACATATTTTTAAATTAGAAGTCATTAATATCTGGAGAAAGAGGTAATAAAAGCACAAAGGATTTGTATAGATTTTGCTTCCTAAGACTAAAAACCAAACCCCTAGGTTTCAAGGCCCATTAATGGAAGGCACTCACTGCCCGGAGAGGAGCAGATAGGGATGAACTGTTCTGTTCTGAAATGGTGTGGACTCATGACACAGTGTTGACAAGACAAAATTCCACTTGAAGGACCAGCCCCAGGGATGGCAAGTTCCCATCTATTTCAGACCGAAACTGACTATGGATTGAAATAGGACTGAAAAGGAGAGCCTTCATTCTGCAAACCCACTGGCCCAGGGCTTCACTAGAGGCCATGCCTGTGATAGGAAGGCGGCGACAGGCAATAGCCAGGAGGAAATAGAAAAGGTGGGTTTTGAAAGCTCAGGCGTAGCCATGACCCACAGTTCTATTACCTTTGAATCCAGCTGGGAAGGTGAAGGGAGGCACCAGAGAGAAGCTCCCTTTCCCATCAACAGTCAGAGAAGGATGGAGTGAACATCAGCCTGAGTGTTCTTCCCAGTGGTCCAATAAGCTTTGACCTGAAGGCAGGCTTCTCTGCCTTGCTTTTCTCCTGCTACTATGAAGAGTAATGCCTGTGCCTGTTATGTGCTAGGCTAATATTGATGTAGACACCTAGGAATCTAGCAAAAGAAATTACAAGCAAGGAGAGTTAGAGGGAGCTTTTCCAGTGGCAGTAAAGAAACAAAACACAATGTATTGGCAAAGAACATCTTGTGTGGTCTTTATAACACAATCTGTGAAAAAAAATCAATTATCTGTTGCTAGAATCAACAAGTGGATATTTCTTTAGCACATGGGTCGCTGAGTCATGGCGGGTATGGTTATGTGCCCACCTCAGATGGCGGGAGCCTGAGCTGGAGGGTCTGATGAGTTTTGGTTTTGCTGAGCTTCTATGAGTTCTGTCCTGTTTGGGGTCATGGCTCAGATAAACCTGAGGCCTGAGGGTCCATTTTCTTGTTTGTTTGTTTTTTCCACAAGCCTGATCTTCTGTAACTCATATCAAGATTTTAAATTTCCAAGGAAGTGCAGAGTTTAAAAGCCTCTCACCTTCTGAAGCTGATAAATATGGTAACATCACTGGTGTCTCATTCACTCCGGCCGTGGCATGTTACCATCTGTTCCCAGTTCAAGGAGTAAGGAAACGCCCCACCTCTAACTATGTCACTTACCGAAAAGCTTGTAGCTAGAAAAGGCACATGTTGTAGCTGTAGAAGTTTAATTCTGCCTGTCTGGCTAATAATTCCAGACCAACCGACCCAGGCTGTCCTGTGACATATATATATATATATATATATATATATATATATATATATATATATATATATATATGTGTGTGTGTGTGTGTGTGTGTGTGTGTGTGTGTGTATTATGAAAAAGAAAAAAACAAACAAACAAGTGTTTAAAATACTTTGAACATTGGCAACATTGGCTGCAGTCACATTCTTGTTGTTGGGACAAAACACCTGACCAGAAGCAATATAATTCAGGCTTATCCTGAAAGGAAGTTCAGTCATAGCCTGCCAAGGCAGAGACTGGGCACCACATCTTGCACAATAACTGACAGACAGACGCAAGTGTGAGCTGACTGTGGCAGGTGAATTGGGGCTCTAATCCCCTAAGGCTTGCCCCAGGTGACACACCTCCTCCAGGAAGGTTCCACCTCCCAAATTTCCACTGGCTGGGGATTGAGTCTGAGGCTTAATCACAAACACATGAAGCTATGGGGGGGAATTTCTTCTACGTAAATGGTCTTATATTCTTATATGGTTATAGAGAAGCTATGAGCAATGTCTCTGCCACCTAAATGTGCTGAATTTTTCCTTTAAAATCTCAACGGCTCTTTGACTATATCATTATAACACTAGAAGCCACGGGCTCCAAGAAGTTACAAGTTGCTTGTATATCCTTGTACCCTTTTACCTCTATGGCAGACTGACCAACCTGCATCCTTGGGTTTTGTCTCTTCTGGACATTACTGTTCTGTAATTATGAGGACTCATGATTACCCTAATGGAACAGTTAATTAAATTTCCTTACTAGTTAACTTTGGTCAAAGTCATCTTAAGTCAGCTTCTATTTTAACAGGAATCTATTCATATCAGGAAGCACCAATCAGTTCATAGTTACATTTTGTTTGATTATATTCCATTTTCTCTTCTAACATTTTAATAGAAACACATATAACACCTTACACTTATGAATTGGAATATCATCTCTAACAAATGACTTATTGATGCTGAAGTAATTAACCTTTCATTAAAACTTGATATAAAATTCCTATTTCCATAGATCTATGTTTATTACTCAAGCATCAAAGAAAAATACATCAAATAGGGGACAGCATGGTGCTTTTCAAAACAATTCACAACTCACAGACTCATAAAATTTTAGATTCTTTCATTTACACACAAGTCTTTCTGCTTCCTGATAAAAAGTGCTAGTTCACAGAAAAGAATGATATATATGCAATATATATATATATATATTATTCTTATATATATGTGACACATCCTATCATTGTCTTCAAGATTGATACATGAAGTTAACTAAGGTGCTAGTTATAATTCCCTTTTATCAGAATACAGAGAAGTGTAAAAAATATTATAGTCTGATGAAATGTTTTAACATTTAGATCAATGTAATGTCTAAACATCTATCTATTATCTATCTTTCTATCTATCTATCTATCTATCTATCTATCTATCTATCTATCTATCTAAACATTCTGTAATATCACTGACAAATAACCCAGTATTTTTGGAACAGGTTTGCATGAACATAAAGGCTCCATTATAAATTCTATAACTTACTTTTTATCTGCCTCTTTAGGCCTCTTTCAGGGAATCTGTCCTGTTTATACCTTCAGATCTACAATGTCATAATGTTTTGATGAAAACTTAGGTGTCACCTAACCAGAGACATCACACTGGACCCTGACATCTGCTAGAGTCTGTTCTTTGATAGGATTTACCTGGTGAGGCCTGTGAAAGCCAGCACACTCCCAAGTGAAAGTTTTTGGACTATGTTGCCCCTGTAGCTCCTGTCATGTCAGAGCTGGGAATTCCTGACCATGCCTTTTTAAAAACACGAACATCCCACTTGGCTTCTCTGAACAGCGAGAGCAAAATGACTGGGCACTTCTCCCTCCCCCGCCCAGTCTTCATTGGAACAAGGCTGAGTCTTGGCATATTCTGAATTCAAACACTTTGTTGTGCTAATAAACATCTGACCAATGATCATGGTTAAATAAAATTCCTGTTAGGTACATAATTTTCTTTCTTGAGTGATTTCTAATACTGACAGTTGTCAAAGCTACAATATTCATGACAATGCATGTGCATACATGAATTTTCTACTTAACATCCATGAGTGTAAGAATTAGTCACCCCAAATACTGCTGAGCAGCGTGCCATTAGTAATATTGAAGCTGCTGCTATCACGAATGAATAAATTATTTCTGATTTACAAAGAAGAATGTAATTAATTCTCATTGCTTTGAAATAACAGAGCAGTAGAACAATAGTTTAGCCAAGCACTGTTAAAGCTACATTTCCTGGCTATGCAGCACATTTAGTAACACATATTGAACATGACCTGAGATTCCTATTTTTACTATCATTTTAATGAGGAAAGACAATTATTTCATTCTTAGTCATGAAAGGTAAATAATCATACTGACGTCGTGTCAGATCATGGAGATACAATACGGGGAACACTGTATATGACAAATATACCTGATGAGTGAACACGTTAGTGAACATTCCATGTATTAACTAGTTATCATGATAAGCTTGATATAAATGGAAAGAACAGGTATGAAGGAGTTCTATATTGAGACCAATGCAATCAATAATATATTTGGGGGAGGGACAATGCAATGCCATTGATGAACTCAGTGAATAAGTCAAGTCATTGATCATGTAACATGAAGTGGATTAGTATCAAACTAATGGAAAATTTTCAAATAAAATTGAGAGCAAGTCACACATGGCTGCCTCTTTTAGAGGGAAACTCTGAGAATAGGAATGCACACTGAAGCAAGTCCCTGGCATGAAAGCAATATCAGGCAGGCAGGAAAGGAAACCCAAACTTAGTAGACATGGATAGTGAATCTAAAGTGAAAAAGTATTTTTCTAGTAGGAACTTAAAAATCTGTGTTTAAAATTATGAAGATCAAACCATTGAGCAAGTGAGTCACACATATTCGCATAACTCACTCATATTCAATGTCCTAGGTTCATTTCCCATTCCCCACCCCTGAAAATAAAAACATTCAAGAACTCAAGATGTAAATCTGATGAAATATTAGTCCCAGAGCAATCCACATGTATGAATAAGATAAAAATGATCATTTGAAGCAAAGGATCATTTTTACTTCTTAATAATGTTCTGTGAGAATATAAAAGAACTTATTGTAAAAATTTTGAAGTAAATGAAAGTGGAAAAGTTACCAGAAGCACATCACAGGATAGAATAATTTTCTTTATTTGGCATGGAAGCATATATGTTGGTAGGCTATGTAATCTCTTTAAATTCTTTATGACTCACAAATTGAATTATTTGTACGTTGAGTGAGTAACATTTCCGTGGCATCTACTCTAGTTCTAATGTTATTAGAGGCCAGTGAAGTCAGGAGTGGTCCATTCCTGTTGCTGAAGCTGAATCACCGAACCATTGTGAGGTCACTCTCTGTACCTCTACTCAGTATGCATGGACCAGGGAGAAGATCCCTCAGGGGATCTTCTCAGATCCATCGAGAGAGAGAGAGAGAGAGAGAGAGAGAGAGAGAGAGAATACAGAATGGGCATGCTAGGGCCTCCAGCCACTGCAAATGAACTCCAGATGCATGTGCTACTTTGTGCATCTGGCTTTATATTGGGGAATCGAACAAACTCAGATCCTTTAAGAGCCTTAACCTCTAAGCCATATCTCCAGCCCAGAACACTTTCGTATCATACAAATACTTCTGTGATGGTTCTAAT